>BJFM01002734.1:24188-47906 GCA_016586285.1 Arothron firmamentum
TATATATATATATGAGTATAGTTATATACAGTATAACGTTATAGCGAGGGTTCAATATATATCTATAGATATATAGATATATGATGTCAGTTACCGAGAGAATGATGTGTGTTCCTCTTTTTCATCATACAAATGGAAATGGATAATAAAACAACCACGAGGACGGTAAATATCCAGGCTGCGCTCAAGAAATACACCCAAACAAGGTTTCCTTTATCTGTGAAGACAGCCACAAGAAACTGTGATCATCATGATCGTCATGAAGTCTGAACACAAATTTGTCTTCCACTTGTTTTATGCCAGTTAGATTGCATTTATATGTTATTCAGCATAACTATAGGCATCTGGTGTGTGTGTAAACTTATATGTTAAAATTATACAAGTTATATAAACCTCTTGAATGAAACAATTTTTAACTTACTCACCCTCAAACTCCAGCTTGGTTCCGTTTCCAAACAGAATGCGTCCACAGGCTGCAACAGCACAGTAGTAGTTTCTAGTCTGAGAAATGTTTAATTTCTTCATGGACAGGCTGTAGAAACAGGTGTTTGTTTTCTTCTCACACTGGTTGTCCCTGCCTCTGTGGCTGTACACAAATCTCAGATCAGATTGTCCAGAGTTTCTGAACCAGTAAACAGTATGATTCCCGTCACAGGTTCCAGTATGTACTGTACAGTTCAGAGTCCCAGAACCACCAGACTGGATGGACTCTGATGTTGACTGACTTATGGTCAACTCTGATCCCTCTACAATGACATTATAACCTTCTGTAAATTCAAATACATAAAAATCCTGATTTGCACAGTAATAGGAGGCTGAGTCCGAAAACTTCAAGTCTGTGATCGTCAAATTCGCTCCTTTGTTGTGCATTAACAGGTTAAAGCGTGTATTAGTTTTGAATTCATGATAAAATGCCGAACTTTGAGTTGATATGTGATAGACGCAGATGAGCCTTGGCTTCTCTTCTAGAGTTTGTTTAAACCAAGAGATCCTGGTATAAATCTTGTCTCTGTAAAGACATGGCAAAGTCAGGGTCTGTCCGGGTTTGACCAGGATAAAATTGTTCATCCAATTCATTGATGGAGAAAATTCCGTTGTCGCTGCCTGAGCTGAAGTAAAGGAAACATTGAAAAAGGAAGTTTAATGCTTCAATCTGGAATTTTAGACAGACAAACAAACAAACAAACAAACCACTTAAAAATACTCACCGATTTTCTCCAGACACATTAGAATGAAGATAAACTTTGCAGATGTCATTGTCTTGCAATCGTAGGCTGAGTGAAGAGCAGGCTGATTCTTTTTACGCTGATAAAAGCTGAGCTTGTGTCTCATTGGCCAGCCTGAGGTGTGTCGAGTGTGTGCCATACAGGAAACACGATCAAGTCTAATCTGGCAATTACGCTGTCAAATTTCTGTGAGAAAATGAATGGAGAAATCAAACAAAGGTTTACATTTCAAACAAAGTGGAAAGTAAAAGACCTTTGCACTGCCTCTAGTAAAGAAAGGTGCTTGATATATAAATGGAAACGAGGTTGAGTTGAGTTTTTGTTCATTGGAGTTTATTTTAAACATTTCTAACCAACCACCCAACAATACCAGAACAAAGAGGCAAAGCATATGTCATGTAGGGGGCTGTTCTGCCTTTCATTTCTATAAGGTGAGGTTAAGGTGGAGGGGTGAGTGCACCAAGGATAAGCTCTAGGCCCCTACTTATTTGTGATAGTGATTGAGAGGCAGAAATCTCCATTGACTATGATGTTTATGACGGCATTGCAATCTCTTGTGAGAACATAGAGAAAAGGATGAAGGGAACTCAGAGCAAAGGTGTGAAAAAGAGTTGGAGATGCTTGTGTGAGACAGTGGACCTGAAGAGAAGACAGGAAGATGAGCTTAATTGTTTAGTGGACTTCATTAACATTACCGCACCGCATCATGTTTATAACACTAAACACTGTATTTGCCTTTGAACACCAAAAGGCAGTAAAGCGATGCAGTTTAACAGCTACACTTTGAGACACTACAAAGACTTCCTGTTTGAAACCATCAAGACAGAGGGGGAAGAGTGAAGCCAACTATACAAGTATGTACAAGTATGACCATCATTAAGGTTTAAACACATATTGTGAGTGAAATAACACTTTGCAAATTCAGGACATTAAACTTTATATGAGTAAAATGTGACTGCAGAAAAAAAAAAAGATAGGTTGTCCTGATCAGTTTTTTTTTTTTTAAACATATATGTTAAAACTTCTTGTGTTTTATTTTAGGTCAGCGTCATAGCCTGGAAATGTGGCTGTACTTATGTCAATGAGGTAGTCTATAGATAGAAAAAAGAACTTTATAGAGAAAAGACAACAGGAAAGAGGTAGAGCGATAACCGTTGCTGTGGTCTTGTTTCAGCAACACAGTGTGACATGTCTGGGGAGGTGTAGACTGACACTCGCGATCTCTGTATGAGTTCTCATGTCATGGCTGTCTTACTCAGTTGGACAAGATCTAAAACTTAAGTAACCAACTGTAGCAGGTTTGATGTCAGACTCTGTCTCAGTGTATCAATTCCATTGTAATAGTCTGCCGAGACACAAGAGAACATGTGTAAGCATTCGTGATTCACAAATTACACATTTGGACATTTATAAAGGGCAGTAAGATTTTTTGAAACTTAGTTTTGACAGGTGTGGCTATGTAAAAAAGTAAACCTCAATAAGTAAAGACACTTTTCTAAGCATATTTTAAAGCTTGAGATGTGCCTTGAGGAGTTTTAAATCAGGTTATGACAATTTATTCTTGAGTCGATACAACTCCAGTTACATGATGCAATCCTCCTAGGTAGCCTATGGATGCAGGATATTTCTCTATGAACATTTTGGTGCATTTGCAATCACACCACCATTATCCGCGCTGAGAAAAGCAGACAAGCTAGCAGAAAGGTGATGAATGCTGACGCTCCACACAAGAAGTCTACCAAGGCCTGAGCGTCTTCATCTACTGTAGATTCACTCAGCAGCAGACAGAGGACGAGATTTCAGTTTCATTGTGAAAGCACAGCAAGTAAAGTTTGAGTGAGCACAGAGAGCGGCGTCCTTCAACCAGCGCACCCAGGCTTGGAGTCTGATATAAGACTGAATGGCTTATGTTGGACTTTATACTTTCTTTATAAAACTCTCACAGCTGCTGCTCTGCTCCGGCTCTTGGCCTCCCCTCCCTGCCTCACCTGTGGTGCATTCCTGATCAGCATCATCTGCACCTCATCGACTAATCTGCCCAGCTACACAAGCTGCAGACTTTGAGAAACTCCTCAGCAGATCATGTATGCTTGTTGTCACTGTTCCAGTGTTTTTGTATATTGCCTGACGGCCTGTTTTCTGGCCTTGTCTGATCCACCTGGTTGTGCTGAGACGCACCAATTAACCTGACTGCTCGTATGTGACGACGAGATTGCCTGATCCTCTATCTGCCTGTTATTGGAATTAAAACTGAGTTTTATTCCATCGTCATGTTGCTCTTGGATCCTCACTCGGAGCCCTGACATTACGATCTGGCCAAGTTGGATCCAGCGCACAATGTTCCTGCCTTAGATCGTCTGACTCACTTCAAAACCTATCTGCACCAGCACGGAAAGAGCAGCGCCGGACCTGCCAGAACAGGTATATCGCCGCCCCTTCGCCAGGGCCAGTGGACCATGTTATTCCTTGGAACTGCAGGATGTTTTTCTGGCATGACTGGCCTTCTACGTCGATACTGGATGCGTTTTTACTGGGACGGTCAGATCCCACTAAGCACTTGATGGTGGTCCATGACCGACCCACCTCACTAGATGGAGCCGTCGCATTTGCCAGCCAGCTGGAACTGCTGGTACAGATCAGCAGGTGATGCGGGCAGCTGAGTCCACCGCCACTGCAACCATCGCAGCCTGCAGCATCTGGACGAGCACCAGTATCTGCCCCAGAAGCAGCGCCGGATCTGACCGCAGCGCTGACTGCCACGCCAACTCCGCTCACAGTGCCGATGACCCCCCCGCCCGTCCCGCCCACAGCAACCACACCTCTGACCTCTGAACCGTCTCTGACCCCTTCAGCAAAGTCTCGGACCCCTACAGCCATGCCTCTGACCCCTGCAGCCAAGCTCCTGATCCCGGCAGCAAGGGCTGCCACCCCTGTTGAAGCTAAAGCTGCTCCCAAACCCCTGTTGAGGTTGAAGCTAGCTTAAAGTTTCCAGCAGAAGATGCCCCTCGACAAGCTAAATTGGACTCTGACCCCGTGGTTAAGGCACGAGCTGAGACTGCCTTTAAGGTCGCTGCTGAAGCGGTCCCAAAGCCCCGGGCTGAGGAAGCAAAGGCTGGCCCCAGATTCCTGGTTTGGCCTGCCCCATGTGAAGCTAAAACGGCTCTCAGACGCCTGGCTGGGACTGCCTCAATTGACGCCGAAGCGGCCCCCGCAGAGACTGAAGCTGCCTCCGTGGCCGTCATTGAAGCTGTTCCTACAGGAGCAGAAACTGCTCCCGAGGAGGCCAAGTTTGCTTCCAAGTCCATGGCTGTGGCTACCCCTGGTAAAGCTGAAGGTGTCCCTGTAGAAGCTGAAACTGCTCCAGCTCCAGCTAAGTATGCTCCAGCTGCAGCTAAGGCTACTCCTGCTTCTGCCCCAGCTGAGAGTGCCCCTGCCACAGCCAAATCTGTCGCTGCACCAGTGATGTCTGCGCCAGTCCCAGTTGAATCAGCTGCAGAGGTCAAGTTCGCTTCGGGGGACTGAGGAGTGGTCGCCGGGGAAAGAGGAATTCATGTCACAGGTCCCAGAATGTACTGTACAGATTGGAGTCATAGAACGTTCTGACTGGATGGACTTTGATGCTGACTGATTTATGGATGACCCTGAACCCTCTAAAAGACATTATAACCTTCTGTAAAATCAAATTGATGAAATTCCTGCACGCAGGCTGCTGACAATACACATGGTCCCATTACAGAGATAATATGGTGTCTTTAACTCGCCTTGGCCGGTTTGATTGTCTTAAGCGCCATTTTAGTATCTTTAAATTGTGTAAAATTTTACCATTTGGTTTTTCAGCTCACTCCTTGGTCATGTGCAGTTCTTTTATAAGGAATATTTTACCCAAGAGCGCTTACTGGCATTTTAACTCAAGTTTAGTGGCATTCAGACCCTGAGCTCTGTGTTGGGCATTCGCTCCGCCCACTGGATCCAAAGGAGCCTGGAGCTCTGGAGGCAGAAGCTCTCAGGTAGAGAGAGAGGAGCCTTATGCTTGCTGGTGAAAGCATGTGTGGGTGGAGGGTGTGTGTGAATATGTGTGAGTGAGAGAAGGCAGCCCCGAGGACAGCCAGTGGAGATGTGGCATAGGTTAAGAAGACTTTTGAACCATCGCTGTGATTTTTCTATTAAAAATATGCAATTTCCACAGGATGAGCTATTTATTCAGGCGAAAGGGGGAGGAGAGTTTTTTTTCACTAGGATTCGAGGCTGTAGTTGTTGAATGCAGAGGACCCAGGGGTCTGTCTGTGCCTCTGCCTGAATGACAGCAGTAGGTTGGTTGTTTTGACGGAACATTTCATAGCTATTGACATGTATTGATGAGACGGACACCGACGTGCTGTATAGCAACTTTTACTTTTACCAACAATGTGAAAGCACACTGCACATGCACGCTATCCTGACATTCCCCGAGCCCACATAGATCCAGACAACATAGATCATGGTCTAAATAAACAGCTGCCATTCAAGAGTTATATGGTCAATCAATACACCACAGCTATCTTCTTCATAGCCTTCATCACGAGATGTGGAACCACGTGGCACCAGACCCCGATGTGAGGTTGACCCATGTCTCTGCTTCATGTTGGTCCCAGCTGGGCCCAACAGGCGGCCTAGCTCCAGGGCAAGGCCCCGGTAACCATATGGACAGAGTGCACTCTTCCTTATTATAAACCATTTCATTAGGGCCTGTGTGAACTGTGCTTTTTTCTGGCCCTTGACCTAGTACCAAGTTGCCATTGAAGGTCCGGCCAGAGACAACATATCTTCTAGCACCATGAGGGCACCCCAACTGCTCCACTACATTTCAGTGGCGGTTAATGGAGGAGCAGATCAAGTGTGTGTGTGTGTGTGTGTGTGTGTGTGTGTGTTGGTTAAATCTTCAGTCGAAAAATGAGATGTCTTTTGTGATGTAAAGCAGTAAAATGGGAGAACCGCCTCTTTTTTCCCCCTGTTTTATTAATCCAAGGAACCTGAACATCAAACAAGGCTTTGTGCTTTTGTCTATACAAAAGTCAAACAACATGAATATATCAACTGTGTAGACGGACTTCTTTTTTTTTTTTTTTTTTTTTTTTTTTTAATGTTATGAGAGTTTGACAACACTGGGATATTCAAGATTATTGAGAATCACCACCTTTGTTCTCTAATGATTTGCAGTGAAATAAACACATTCAGTCCAGGTATTTTCTGTTTTCATCCGGTTCCTCCACACAACAGAACCATGTGTATCTGGACAAGCCTGGAAATGAAAATTTTTTTAAATCAATACATTATTATTATTTAACAAACTAATTCAATCCAAATAATTACAACAAAATACCTTTGGTCTGGACAGAAGCGATCGTCTTTCGCTGGATTCTGAAAAGTAAAATGGAACATGAAAAACTGAAGAAAAAAAAGACCACATAAATGAAAGCAGGAAGTGTTGTTGATCATACCGTCACAGTGGCAGCTGTGTCTGCTGTTCATCACACACACTGAGAAAGCCAGACAAACGGCCAGAAAGGTGCTGAACGCTGAAGCTCCACACAAGAAGTCCACCAAGACCCCAGAGTCTTCATCATCCGTAGATTCATACAGCAGCAGACAGAGGTCGAAGTTTCAGTTCCATTGTGAATGCAGAGCAGTTAGCAGAGTTGGAACGAGAACAGGGAGCAGCGTACTCCAACCATGAAGTTCTGATTCTAAAACCAAGTCAAATTCCTGTTCTGGCTGCACAAAGCTTTCTTTCACATATTTGCAGACTCGACTTTACGAGAGGAAAAAAAAATTGATTATTGCACAACCTTTTTGCTGAGGTGTCACCTATCTACAGGCATGAACGTATCACACTCCAGGCTCCAGTAATTTTGAAGTAGTTTGTGTGTTTGCATGCTTATGTTTCCTCAAACACCAAAAATATGCCCAAAAAAGGACCCATTTTCCAGTGCCCAGGTCCCTAGGTCACTGTCTGAGTGTGATTTAAAGTTGATATATTGATAACAAATTCAGAAAGCAGATCTGAGGTGTCGCTGTTGTCAAAATACAAGCCTATAATATAAATACACTTAAATTTATTTAATTAGAATGTAACTCACCCTCAAACTCCAGTTTGGCTCCGTCTCCAAACAGAATGTGCCCACATGCTGCAACAGCACAGTAGTCGGGCCCAGTCAGAGAAACATCCACCTTCTTTATTGATAAGTCATAGAAACAGGTTTTGGTGTTGTTATTCCTGTAAATGATTCCTGGTAGAGATTCTCCAGAGGTTCTGAATGAGCAAAGACCATGCTCTTCATCACAGATCCCAGTGTGTATTGTGCAGCTCAGCATCATAGAATCTTCCGAGTGAATCGTGCCAGACCCTAACCGACGAATCAACGCCGGAACGTTCAAACCCGACCCCATCACACTGACAGCTATGCCATCGTGAAACTGGTACTCAAAAAAGTTGCTTCCCATGCAGTAATAGGTGGCCGAGTCGGAAAAGCGTAAATCTGAAATGGTCAAGCGATGCTGGAGGTTTTCAGTAGCCAGCCGGAAGCGGGTGCTGTTTCTAAATTCATCAAAAAAGAAAGCTTCCTGGCCGTATAAATAGAAGTTTGACATGAGCTTTAATGTCTTCCCCATCACCTGTTTATACCAGAATAGTATTGTTGCACGACCGTCTCCGTAGAAACAGCGTAATGTCACGTTGTCACCGACATCAGCTGATAGAAAACCAGTGTCTTGACGAACGGGGACTGAGGACAAATTCATACTGTCCCTCTGAGCTGGAGAGAAAAAGGAACATCACATGCATATTACAGCATCTTTTCAGACGACAAAGAGCAAACGCAGTCTATTTGTTTGGAAAACCCACAAAATCAGCACTCACCAAGGTTCCCCAAGAACAGACACGTCAGACAGAAAAAGCCGTTCAGGGATGTCATTGCGTCTAAACTGATGAGGCGACGGAGAAACATCATGCTCTACTTTCCACTCTCAAGTGATGAAGCTGCATGTGATTGGTTGGCTTGTTTGACCTATTATAGGAAACAGGACTACATGCGCACTTCCTCCTCGAAGGTGCGTCCTCCTCCTCAGATTTTGCCCCATAAACCCAAAAGTTCCTCACCTTTGTCGACACGCACATGTATCAGGGTTTTGCTTTACACTGACATTTCTCTGTATGTCATGTCTAGAAATCTGAAAAAACATACTTTCCTTGAGCATAGATAGAAAATTAAATGCAGATTTATTATTATTTATTTATTTTTATTTTTTTCTCAAACAGAAACATCCTTAGTGATGTCTGAATGAATAAGGCTCAGGCCCCATTGGTGACTAGTCGAAACTTTTGGTGCTTTAATGAAGCAATTCCAGCGCAAGACAAGTTTGAACAATGATTTAAAATGGCATTTTTATCAGGCTCCAACAACAACAACAACAACAACAAAATCTACTGCCTCACACCAGAGTACACACATGCATTCTGACTGTTCCTCTGCATCCTTGACCTGTTGGACTGGTTGACCCTCAAAACTGTATAATGGAGGTTGTCTTCCTCTTTGGTCACCCTGGCAACAAAGTAGAACCATTGAAAGTAAGTGTGTGTGCAAATACACAGGTCAACCAAAATACACCAAAACAAATCCAAACTCTCCACCTCTGTGTTTGCTGTGGATGCGGCTGGAAACCTTGATTGAGAGTCTTTGTTTGAAACACAGAAGAAAACATTTGGAAATTATTTTCACACTTTATTTTTAGCAATATTGAATATGAATATAAAAGGTTAGTTACCCAGAGAATCATGACTGTTTCTCTTTTTTGCCATGAAAATGGAAATGGATAATAAAACAATCACAATGATGGTAAGTATCCAGGCTGCGCTCAGGAAATACACCCAAACAAGGTTTTCTTGAAAAGACAGCCACAAGAAATTGTGATCATCACAGTGCTGTTTCCCCTAATTATTTAAGTTTTAGCACAAATTTGTCTTCCCACTTTATAATGTGCCAGTTCTGATGTGTCACTGTCTAATTCAGCATGATTGTAGACATCAGCAGTCATGTATTCAGTTTGACGCAAAAATTTGTAACTTACTCACCATCAAACTCCAGCTTGGTTCCGTTTCCAAACAGAATGCGTCCACATGCTGCAACAGCACAGTAGTAGGTCCCCGTCTGAGAAACATTCAGATTCTTAATGGACAGGCTATAGAAACATGTGGGTTTTCTTCTCACACTGGTTGTTCCTACCTTTGCAGCTGTAAACCAGTTCCAGCTGAGCTCGTCCAGAGTTTCTGAACCAGTAAACAGAACGATACTCATCACAGGTCCCAGTGTGTACTATAGAGTTCAGAGTCTCAGAACCTCCAGACTGGGTGGACTCTGATGGTGACTGAGTTAAGGTCAACTTCAAACCCTCTACAATGACATTATAACTGTGTATAAGTTCAAAAATATATCCATCCATCCATCCATCTATCCATCCATCCATCCATCCATCCATCCATCTTCTTCAGCTTATCCGGGGTTTCGTCGCGGGTGCAGCAGCCCAAGTAGGGAAGCCCAGACTTTCCTCTCCCCACCTCCTTCGTCCAGCTCCTCCAGGAGGATCCCCAGGCGTTCCCAGGCCAGCTGAGAGACATCATCTCTCCAGCCTGTCCTGGGTCTTCCCAGGAGCCTCCTACCGGTGGGAAATGCCCTGAACACCTCACCAGGGAGGCGTCCGGGAGGCATCCTAACTAGATGCCCGAGCCACCTCATCTGACTCCTCTCAACGCGGAGAAGCAGCGGCTCTATTCCGAGCTCCTCCTGGATGGCAGAGCTTCTCACCCTATCTCTAAGGGAAAGGCCAGCCACCCTACAAAGGAAGCTCATTTCGGCTGCTTGTACCTGCGATCTGTTGTTTTGGTCACTACCTAAAGCTCATAACCATTGGTCAGGGCAGGAACGAAGATCAGCCGGTAAATCGAGAGCTTCGCCTTTTAGCTTAGTTCTCTCTTCACCACAACAGATCAGTGCAGAGTCCACATTACTGCAGACGCCGCACCGATTTCCCGCTCCATTTTTCCCCAACTCTTGAACAAGACTCAGAGTCAAACTGCCAGAAAGGTGCTGAACGCTGAAGCTCCACACAAGAAGTCCACCTAGACCCATGAGTCTTCATCATCTGTAGATTCACACAGCAGCAGGCAGAGGTCAAGGTTTAAGTTCCATCGTGAATGCAGAGTAGTTAGCAGAGTTTGAGCAAGTACAGGCAGGCTGCAGCTTGAGTCAGTTTGTCCCAAGTACCCAAGCTTTCAGTTCAAATCCAAATGAGTTAAACAGTCAGTTGAGTCTGACTGGCTTACAATTATACAAGTTAAAGTAGCAGCGATAAATTTTATGCGCCATTTATTGTCATGTATTTGATTTTTCCATTTCACATCAGCAGTTCCTGTTTTATTTTAACTCTCTCTCTCTCTCTCTCTCTCTCTCTCTCTCTCTCTCTCTCTCTCTCTCTCTCTCTCTCTCTCTCTCTCTGTCTCTCTCTCTCTCTCTCCCCCCTTTCCTATCACTGTCAAATTTCTGTCTTGTGTGATTACATGCCCTGCCGCAAAGTGTTGCACCTATATCTCATTGACTTCCCTCTCCTGGTGTATTTAGTGTATTTAGTAGTCTGTGCTCTGCACCAGTCCATCTTTGCCTCTTTGTCAAAATCAAAATTCTGAATCTGACTTAAAGTTATCACTGTTTGAGTCAAAATATCAGACTCCTTAAGAGAAAAAGGTACTACTCTGAATGACTAGCGTGGTTCCTGAACCCTGGACAGTGATGTTAAAACTGTGTATAAATTCTAAAATATATAAATACTGATTTGCACAGTAATAGTTGACCGAGTATGAAAACTCCAAATCTGCGATCGTCAAATTAGCTCCTTTTGTCGTCAGGATGCAGGTGGAAGTGTGGATTGTTGAAGTTATTTAAAAATGTAGAACTTTGAATTGATATGAAGTAGCAACAGAGGAGCCTTGGCGTCTCTCCCAGAGGTTGTTTGAACCAATAAATTGTGGTGAAAATGTCATCATTTTAAAGACACATCAAAGTCAGGTTCTGTCCGTGTTTCACCAAGATAACGCTCTTCCTTTGTAGCAACTTGAGCTGAAATGAAACAGGAACCAGACAAACAGAAAGGACTGCTTGAATCTGGATTATTTTAGAAGGACGCCATTAAAAACAGATAAACATATAAAACTTAAACATCCTCACGGATTTTCTCCAAACAGATCAGACAGAAAATAAACTTGGGGCTGAGTGAAGAGCAGGCTGGTTCTTTTTATAAATGCGGAGCTTGTATCTGAACAAACATATGACCTGTGCATGGCCTTAAAACCATTTGCACTCTTTCTGGTATTTTTACACTTTCCTCTGTCATCTTAAAAAGCTCTTAATAAGTGTATGGCACATCAAAATAAAAAAGAATTCCAATCCATTTTATCCGGTCCAAATAAATTGTTTGTCCGAGCCTGGCATTTGCTGGTCGCCTGCCCCCTGAGCACACTGAAAAAGGCTGGTCTTTGTAGATGACACAGGGGTCGTAAACATCCAGGAAAAATACTAGGGGCACAGGCTGGGCAGGGGGAGAAAAAAGCAAGATCAGGCAGAGGGAAGGACAGAAAGAGACCAGACAAATACTTCAAAAGAAAACTTTATTTCGGAAAAGCTAGTAAAAAAAAAACAAAAAACATAAACAGCTGCGTCTTGTGAAGGCCCCCATGACTCCACAAGGATAAAGTGGTTCGAAGATGTGTAGTTTGTAGGAATAAAGTTAAATTTAAGTACATCTGCAGCATCACTGACTGACAGAAGTGTAAACACATTCATTGCTTTCTCTTTTTCTTCTTGATTTGTTAACTTTCTGGTCCCTTAAGGCAGCATAATGGACATTATCCTCTTGAACCTGCTAACAAAACAGAGACCCAGAAATGAAATCACAATAATTTTGGTAAATTGTTGCTATTTTGGGGGGAAAATTAAATAAGTAAATAAACTCACCATTTCAGTCATGTCAGAGGATGGATCAGTTTGAGTCTCTGTTTAAAATTATTCCGAATTTTGAAAAACAGCTTCCTTGTAAAATTAAAATGTCATATCACTGACTGAAGGACACGGATATTTACCTGTAAGATGGGAGCTGCTCCGCTTGTGTAATTTAAACAGTAATAAAGCCAGTAACACACACAGGATGATCAAGAACACCAAAGCACCAGTCAAGAAATACACAGGACGATCAGCAGAAGTGGCTTTGTCTAAAATAACAAAGGAAAATCTCCATTACAGATGATTGGATTTTTAAAATTGGAGTCAACTTGATCCGGCTTACTCTCATTTTCCAGCTTGGTTCCAACTCCAAACACAATACGTCCACATGATGTAACAGCACAGTAGTAGCTCCCAGCCTTGGAAGTTAGGTTCTTCATGGACAAATTGTAGAAACAGGTGGCGTTTTTTCTCTCACAGTTGTCATTCCTGGCTCCGTGGGCGTAAATGAGCTCTGGTTCAGATTCTCCTAAGGTCCTGAACCAGTAAACAGTGCGTTCCTCATCACAGGTCCCAGTATGGACTATACAGTTCAGAGTCCCAGAATCTCCTGACTGGATGGACTCTGGTGGTGACTGATGGACCTCTACTGGTGCGTTTAAATGTAAACTCGTAACATGGACGATATAGATCTTGCCAAATTGAAATGCATACACGTAGCTACTTGTGCAGTAGTAAGTTGCTGAGTCTGAAATGCTCAAATTTGCAATCTTCAAGTGGTAGTTGCTCTCTGTAATATTCACTGAAAAGCGGATGTCACTCTGAAATTCCTCTTTTAATTCTACATTTGTGTCATGTTTGTAGAAGGTAGACACAAGTATTGGTCTCCCTCCAAGAGTTTGCTTGTACCAGTGGAATTTATTTGTTAAGTCGCCCTCACGGGAGCATTGCAGTGTCATGTTGTCTCCGACATTAGCAAATATCAAACCACTGACTGGCTGCAGTGATGAGGATGTTTCAGCTGTCAGGACTAAATCAAAAGAAACCAGCAAAGTTACCATATGTAGATTGTTACCATGAAGTTATACATACATTCTCAAGATAATCAAACTCACCTAAACTCCACAAGCAAAAACACAGAAGACATGAAGCCACCTTCACTGATTCCATTGTGACGAACGTGTTGAGATGAATGCTGAGGTCCTCCGTAGATTCACCGCTCTTAAACAAAAGACTGATTCTGATTGGCTAGAAAGAAGTGACAATGACTGCCCTAATTTGGAAACAGTGAACAAAGGTTCAGCAAATCATATCTTGTCCTATTTAGTTCTCAAGCCTATACGAAGAAAATTAGGGTATATGAAATACAATTATTTCATGTAATTGATGATATACGGCAAAGATTAACTTTTTTCGTGGCACCACTAATCGCATCCTCTATAAGCTGTTTAACGGAAAGAAAAATCTCATCGGTGACCACAAAAGGTTGATACCTTGCAATGGTTGATTTATGGAGCTAACTATTTCATCAATACAACCAACTCCACAAGGGCTTCGAAGAAATGAAGCAGCTAACACAGAGGAAACTATCAAAACTTCCTTTGAATTCTGTGCAGACCAACCATGTGAAAATGGGCCACTAACACAATGTAATAGCACTCACATCATTAGCATGAGTTAACAACAATAATAGTGCAGACTATACAATGTGTTCATTTTGTTTAACTTTATTAGCATGATCATGATGTCATCTTTAGAACGTTCTTTCTTTTAATTGTTTTTGTCAATGCAGTGAAGTGATACCATTTGACTGCTCTGAATTTAGACACTGCAAAGACATCCTGTCTGAAACCACAAGGACAGAGTGGAAAAAGGAAATGTAGAACTACACTGTGCTTGTAAGCAAAGGGCGTATGTACGGGTGTATACAAATGCCCACCCTAGCTGCAGCGTGCTGGAAAACATGCAAATGGTGACAAATGGTGTGAGGGTCGATTAAGAATAATAAAAGACATTACCACACTGGTTTGAGAATTTAACATGAAATCTTTATTTTTATAATCTTTATTTTATCTCAGGCGAGTGGAAATCCTGAAAACTGCAAACTGTACTGCAACAGACTCGCAGTACATCTAAAAGTCTATAGCAACCACCTAAACGAATGGTCCCCAACCTTTTTTTGGGCCATGGACTGGTTTAATGTCTGACAGTAGTTTCAGGGACTGGCCTTTAAGGTGTGGCGGATCAATACAACAAAAGAACATGATATGACCAGCATGAAAACTGTGGTATTTCTTAAATATAATAATAAATATACATCAATAGTGAGCTGCAGAGCTCTCGTGAGTGACAGGCCAGAGAACCACAAAGCCTTCAATCAAAGTCAAGGTACCACTCTGGTGACAGGACAATCAGATGCTGGAAGACAGGTACCAGGGCCTAAAATACTCCTGCTGATGGTAATACCTTCTAAGTGCGTCTGCCCCAGTGAAGATTTGGATCACCAAGCCCCCTATTGGACAAAAACACAAACAACAGAAACACCAAGAAAGCCAGAGGAACTGCAGATTCCTAACAGTTCACTTTCAGATAATAAATAAAATGAAGTAATGTAGGTTATTTGTTCTTTCCGTGTGGCCTGGTACGAATTGACCCACAGACCAGTACTGGTCCCCGGCCTGGGGTCGGAGACTTCTGACCTAAACCACTACAAAGACTGGGAGAGATTGGGAATCTGATACAGAGACACAGTCAGAGTCTGACTCATTAACCATCCCGTCCTTTTCCTCACCAACCCTCTGTGTCACACCTGTCTGCTCACACATCACCTGTGCACCAGCAGCCAGGTCAGATCCTGCTTCTGATCCTGACCATTTTCGCCAGTAAGCTCATCTGCTCCTGCCTGAACCTCCTCCTCTCCTGCTTGAACCTCCTGCTCTCCTATCTGCACCTCCTCTGTTTTTTCCATATCCCCCATTCCTGCCATAGAAACAGCCAGACTGCCATCTGGTGCTGTCTCCGTCCTGGTTCTCCTACCGGTGCCTGAACAGCCAGGAGAACCTCCTCTGCTGACACTGGCAGGTCCGGTTGAAGCCGCACCCTGTGTTGGATTGACAGGGGCAGCATCTCCGAAGATGCCATCTCCGGCTCCAAGCACAGTTAATCCCCCATAAAACTATACTAAAATACCATAAAAAAACACCCCTGCAACAACCACAAACCAATACATACAACCATACCATGAAGAAAAGAGAGGAAAAATCACAAAATTCACAAATTCTCAGCAAACTCGCAACATTTTCAGCAAACTGCTAGCATGCACTAAGAGAGAGAGAGAAAGAGAGAGAAAGAGAGAGAGAGAGAGAGAGGGTGAGCGTGCGCATGCGCACGCGCAACAGTTGTCCTCAGCAGTGATGTTTGAGTCTGGTTTGGTGGTGGAGGGTTGTGTTTGTGGTTTTCTTTGTTAATCTTGCAATTGTTGTCACTCCAAGGTGTGCTGGTGATTTTCGGTTTCCCTCTGCCCAGCTGTTATCTGTGTTTATTCCATCCCCCCCCACCCACACCCCGGAGTGGTGGTGTCCTTAGTTGCTTGTGTGATTCTGGTCTGTTGTGTTTAGCTTCTGACCAGCGTCTTTTTGTTAATAAAGATACACTTTGCATTCACACAGCTCAGTCTCTGTGCCGCTGTCCTTTTCCCGTTGACCATCATTCTTTTGTTCTCCTCCCCTCAGTCTCTCGTGCGACTTACAGGAGGTAACAAATGCTAGCCGTTGCTCTTTTCCAAAAACCCTGAATGGATACCATCTACCATATCCTCAGTACTCTCAATGCCCCTCTTAAGTCCCCGACTGAACCCGCAACCCTGTCCTACAGAAGATCCTCTGGCCCCACACCCACCTCCTCGTCCTTGAACTCTCTGCCCATAAACATCCTGACTTTCATCACCTGACTCAAAACAGTCTGGTTAGCATCGCTTCTCATGGCTGTTTTACCACTTTCGATGTGTGTCTGTGCGTGTGTGCGTGCGTGCGTGCGTGTGTGTGCTTGTTTGAAAGTATTTAATGACTGCTTTTATTTTAAAATGTTATTTTATTGTACATTCTCCTTGATTGCAATAAGGCATATGTGGCAAAGTTTCAAACAACTTCAGCTCATCTGAAGCATCACTGAACGACAGAAGAGTAGACGCATTCGTTTTCAGTGCGATCACTTTTCCATCTTGATCTGTTAACTTTGTGGTTCCTTATAGCGGCGTAATGGAGATTGTCTTCTCGAACCTGCTGACAAAAGAGGGAAAAAAATGATCACAATCGGTTAGGGTTAGGATTAATGCCGTAGAAGATGGTCAAATGCATGATTGTCATGAGTCAGAATTGCTTCTCATGGAGTAATCATCTTCAGCTACACTCCTGTGTTCATACTACCATAATAAAACTCACCATTTCAGTCATTTCATAGGATGGATCAGTTTGAATATCTGTTAAAGAACATCAAACACATCTTTACTTCCAAAAGGGCTTCTTGAAAATTAAAACGTAATATAACTCAGCAATCCCCAACCTTTTTTGGGCCACGGACCGGTTTTAATGTCAGACAGTGGTTTCAGGGACCGGCCTTTAAGGTATGGCAGATAAATACAACAAAAGAACATGATATGACCAGCATGAAAACTGTGGTATTTTCTAAATGTAATAATAAACATGCGAGTTATTTATTCTTTCGGTGCGGCCCGGTAACAAATGACCCATGGACCGGTACTGGTCAGTGGCCTGGGTTTGGGGACTGCTGATATAACTGACTGAAGGACAAGGACATACCTGCACGCTGGGAGCTGCTCCTCTTGCGCAGTTTGAACAGTGATAAAACCAGTAAAATACAGACAATGGTGGCGAATACCAAAGCACAAGTCAGGAAATACACAAGAGGGTCAGCAGAAGTGACTTTGTCTGTATTACAAAAGAAAATCTTCATTACCAACAAGTGGATTTTTAAAATTGCATTCAACTTTGTCTGACTTACGCTCAGCGTCCAGCTTGGTTCCACCTCCAAAGAGAATGCGTCCACACACAGCAACAGCACAGTAGTAGCTCCCAGCCTTAGAAATCATGTTCTTCATGGGAAAATTGTAGAAACAGGTGTTGTTTTTTCTCTTACAGTGGTCGTTCCTGGCTCCGTGGGCGTAAATGAGCTCTGGTTCAGATTCTTCTGAGGTCCTGAACCAGTAAACAGTGCGTTCCTCATCACAGGTCCCAGTATGGACTGTACAGTTCAGAGTCACAGAATCTCCTGACTGGATGGACTCTGATGGTGACTGATGGACCTCTACTGGTGCATTCAAATGTAAATTCTTAACATGGACGATATAGACCTCGTCAAATTGAAATACATACATATCGCTACTCACACAGTAGTAAATTGCCGAGTCTGAAATGCTCAAATTTGCAATCTTCAAAGGGTAGCTGTGTTGTTTGTGATTCACTGAAAAGCGGTGATTGTTTTTGAATTCCTTGGTGAAAACTACTTTGGAATTGTGTTTGTAAAAGGTAGCAATGAGACTGGGTTTTTCTCCCAGAGTCTGCTTATACCAGTAAAACGCTGTCATAAACTCGCCCTGACAGGAGCATTGCAGTGTCATGTTATCCCCAACGTTGGCAAATACTAAACCATTTGCTGGATGCACAAATGTGGATGTTTCAGCTGTGAGGACTGAATAAAAAAGAAACCAACAAAGTTACCAACAACAGTTTGAGTGTACATGTTTGGCATGATGCTATTCATATATTCACAAGATAATCAAACTTACCTAAACTCCAAAAGCAAAAACACGGAAGATATGAAGCCACCTTCACTGATTTCATCATGATGAGCGTGTCGGGATGAGTGCTGAGATCCTCCGTAGGTTCACCACTCTTAAACGAAAGGCTGATTTTGATTGGCTATAAAGAAGTGACGCTGAATGCCCTAATTTGGAATCAGTGAACAAATGTTGAGCTGATCATACGGTGTCTAATGTCAAAACCCACATGATCAAAGTTTGCTTTGTGAAGAAAAAACAGTCCTTTATTTACTCTGTGACATAAAGTATTGTTAAATTCTTAGTTTATCTTCAGGACACCACTGCTGTGTCAAATCCTCCACCTGGTGAACCGTAATGACCAAATTAAGGTAAATGTAGGAGTAAAGCGAGTAAAATTTGGCATCATTTGTTTAACTTGCGAAACCCAACACAGTTCTACTTATTCTTAAAATAGTTTTACCCAAAAAACTAAGAGTATTAATGTGCAAACTTTCAAAACCATCCAGGTAAAAGCAGGTTAATAAATAGACTGAGATAGTTTTGTTTTTTTTTTACCTTTACATGGAAGTGTTCAGGACAAACAAAAGCAGCCACAGTATCTTTTGTCTGGCTTCTTGTTTCATTTATAGCCACCAGCTCAACGAAGATGCTGCTTTTTATCCTAAGTTTTCAACTAAGCTGTGTGTCTTATTGAAAAAAATAAATAAATAAAACAATAGTGTTGCCATGCCAATATATCCTGAAGCACAAACGTACTGTTCCACTAATCTGATAGTACAAATGCCTTGAAGATGTGATTATAATAGTCTAATTTTTATTTTATCACCAGTGTCACAAACACTATTTTTCTTTTTTTTTCATGTTTTAGCAGGAAAGTGATACCATTTGACTGTGCAATAAGACGCAGCAAAGACTTCCTGTTTGAAACCACAAGTATGCCCATCACAGAAAGATGCAAACAGGTAGAGCAATATTTTGAACAATAACACATTGGGCGTTAGTGTGCACCTGTTGTTGGGGGGGGGCGCACGCTAAAACCTAGAGCAACTATGTGCGTTGTCGTACCTTGTGTCTTGGTCCTGATGTGCAAGGTTTGAAACACCAGTGGCTAACTGTTTCAACAGATGGACTTTCTTGATCAAATGCGTTTTTTTGAGTCATAGATAAGGAGGCGGAGATAATAAGTGGGAAGATTTAGTGCCTCATGAGTCATGAGGATTTTTTTTTTTTTTTTTTTTTAGTTCTGGCCAACTTCTTGGGAATTGAGACTGTTTATGCTCATACTGGAGCAAAGGGCTGAAGAGCTGTTGGGTAGCTGATCAATGAATAATGCCCTCCTTTTTTTTCCCTTCTTCTAAGGATGGTTTCCCCATCCTAGTTAAGATGGTTTCTCTTTCTCCTCTTTTACATGATCTGTCATCTGTGTTTAAGTTCTTGAGTTTTATCAACAGTGAGTTCTTCAAGAGTCTGAGGGTCCAGTCAGAAAACCTGGATGACCCTTTAAAATCGTCAAACTTCCATCTTTCAACATTAGCCAACTTGAAAACAATCTCTTGGTGTACATGTGGATGAAGTAATTTATTCATGCCGTAGTTTCTGCCAACCCATGTCAATTGTGGTTCTCTAATCTTTTGAAATTGAAACTGATTACAACAGGACCTTTGTTTGGAGAGTTCTGCTACAGTGGAGCAGATTTGGTTGTTATTGTGGTCAGCTTTGAGCGAAAACTCTGCAGCGACTTCCTGTTAGCAGCCACAGAGAGAGAGAGAGAGAGCGGAGTGACCTTGAAAAAAGATGCACAGTGAAGCTGACGTGAGAGCTTATCTTTGACTGGTGTGTGTGGCCAAAGGGGGGGGGGACTTGATGTTCTGGGTTTGAGTCATACGACCTGTACGTTTACAAAAAACAGCTCTAGACTACAGTAAAAAGATGTGTTTCCTGAACAGGAATGATCTGAAATCTATTTATTTCTTAAAATTTAAATTGATTTACATCTGATCTTGAATTGGAATATTATAGGGCTAAGTAATATATCAAGATCACTATCTTTGACAACATACCTTACTATATCCACTAAATGTAGATCTTTAGCCTAGCAATGCTGCTCACACCAATCCAAAACCGTGGACTCCGAAGAGGACCAGTTTTGTCCCATGGCAATTATAGTCCCCATTAAGCATTTGGACTGTGGGACAAAAGTAGTTTATCTGGAGGAAACCAAAGCTGACATGGGGAACACTACACACACAATGACCAAAAGTCCCGAACCTTCCTTTTATAGATATGATAAAGTCTTATTGCGGTTTACGATACCAAATCAACCACACGGCATCATTTTAGAGTTGAGTACAAGTCATGCAGATTTATATTAAAGGTCTATTTTTTATTTTCACTTTGTTTCATTTCTCAGGTTCAGACTTAGAGGGCTGTCCTTCCTGTGTTCAACTTCTGCGAGGACCTGTGTTTCCACGAATGGAAACTTCTACTCTGAGGTTGACACCACCTTCACCTCAGCGGCGAAAAGTAAAGGAGAGACGTGACATCTCAACATGCAGGATATTTATAGACTGCATTTATTGACTCTGCGTTGTCTATACACAGACCCATTCACACATCAAAAAGTAATCCAAAAATATTCAATAGACATTATTTCCTTTGACATGTGCATTGTACATTTCCCCTCAATATTA
This sequence comes from Arothron firmamentum, assembly GCA_016586285.1. NCBI lineage: Eukaryota > Metazoa > Chordata > Actinopteri > Tetraodontiformes > Tetraodontidae > Arothron > Arothron firmamentum. The sequence goes on from BJFM01002734.1 coordinate 44,926, forward strand.
TCTTGACAATGAGTTCCACCATGGAAACGCTCGCAGGTCATGACAATGTTTCACTATTTATTCATCTTTATTTTTGAGTACACGCTGATGCTTTCCTCGCCTTGGTACTCCTCTTCGTCTGAGTCACGTTCGCTTGATCTTTTCAACCCCACAGCAGCATAGTGGAGGTCATCTGCATCCTGACTCTATAAATGACATGGTATGAATTGTTAGCTTTCATTTGCAAGCTCATTGTCATTCTTTGAGAACAATTTAGCGATTTCCTACCGTGGGGTTGTACACTGCTGAACCGGACTGATGAGCAACAGTTCCTGCAGTGGCGTGACATGAATGTTTTTAGCCTGGTCGGTGCAAATTCATCACAGCTGTTCCTTAAATAATCCTACCTTTGCAGACAGAGCATATTTGTTTTTTCAGTGTACACACAGTGAAAGCCAAGGCAAAAAGGAGGGTGATGGAAACTGCCAATGCAGCACTGAAGCCGTACACAAGCAGAGGTTGCACTTGCCTTCCTTTAGAATATCAAGGAAAGAGAAAAACACACTTTACAATATTTTAAGAAATCTGGATCTACTTTTCAATTTGTTTTCACAAAAAAAGGACTGTTACTTACTTTCCAGCTGTATTTGTGTTCCATTTCCCAATACGATCTCCCCGCAGGACGCCACAGCACAGTAGTAGATTCCTTCATCGGAGGAGTTCACCGACTGTATGGAGTAGGTGAGGGTGCATTTTCTGCTGCGAGCCTCGTTCGTGCAGTTTCCTTCTAACGGATAGATGATTACAGGCTGAGCCTTAGTCTGCCTGAACCAGTAGAAGCTCTGCTCCCCTTCGCACTTTTCACCGTGTACTTCACAACTCAACTCCACCGAGTCTTCCAGTCGAACGGGACTCAAGCCCGATTGATAGACCACAGTCTGGACGTTTGAGAGTGGCATCCTGACGTGAAGGAAAGTCCCCTCTCCAAATTGAAGTAAGTTGAACTCCAAGATCCCGCAGTAGTATACCGCGGAGTCGGATGGGAGAAGATCGGAGATGGTCAGGTGGTTGATTCTTTCTCTGCTCTCCACCAAAAACCTGCTTTTGAATGAAGGGGAGACGGACACTTCCGTGTCGTGCCTCATCCGACTTGAGATGATGACCGGTTTGCCTCCCAACCTTTGCTGGTACCAGGAGAAGAACGTGACTGAATCCTCTCCACAGAAGCACTTCAGGGTCACCGTCTGGCCTACTTGCGCCATTATGACCTTAGGGTCCTGGTCGACGCCTGAGGGCTTAACAGCAAGTGGCGCTTCGCAAAAAAGACATTCAAAACAATATATTGATGTTTTTTAACATAAAAAATACACACATAAACAATTCAAAGGCGAGTGAAATAAAATACTTACCAAATTCAGAAAGAAGGACAAGTAAAAGGCAAAGTGAAGCCATAACCGAGGCTCTACTCTCTGTGTCCTGTTTGTCAACGGACGCACTTTCCATTTGTGAAGCAGGAGTTTAAGGCTGCTTGTGATTGGCTAATCTGACCTGTTTTGTTTTGGGGGTTTTTTCATACGTGACAATCAAATCGTTGCCGATCAGAGGCATGGCTACATCGTTAAGAGGGTAAAATGCTTAGTCAAATACATTTATGATTTCCTGTTCCCCAGGAAACATCTTTATGAAAAGATGCATTTCTTTTTTCTCTTTTTTTGCCAGACGAAAAGGTTAAAACTGTAGGTTGAAGTGCTGAAGCGACAACTAAATTCAGGTCAAATGAGTTAACCTAGAAAGCCTTTGGGTAGAAAGATGATTACTGGCACTGGCAGGTGTGGTTGCAGCTTGGTGTTGTTGGTGGGTCCTAATGATGGATCACGCTAGAAAAGCGAAATCAGCCTGGGGGATCACCGGCCCAAGTGCTCTGATCGCCACAGGGATCAGTGATTTGACCTCAGGACTGATCCAAAGTTGTTCAGGGATATCTATCTATCTATCTATCTATCTATCTATCTATCTATCTATCTATCTATCTATCTATCTATCTATCTATCTATCTATCTATCTATCTATCTATCTATCTGAGACGCTGCGACTCGCAGGGGTACTAATCCACTTGGCAACTGAGCTTAAGTACCTCGAAAACTCGAGTAATGACCCTGCCGACGCCCACAGGCACAAAACTGGATATCAAACCTGGTGGATATCCAGTCGGGTTGTAATGACATCGAAAGATCTACAGCCAATAAGAGCAGACATGGATGTTGCCGCAAAATAGGGAAGGGAAAAGGAGCAGTACAACGGCTGCAGCAGAGCAGAAAAACAACAAGCAGCAACAAGTAATTGAAGAATGGACTCAAGAAAGAAATGCGAGCTCAGTGGACACGGCACTCGCTCCACCACAACCGGCTGGAAAAAGAAAAGAGTTGGCAAGAACATGCAGCTGTTCAAGTGATTGAGAAGAAGATGCTTAATACAAATAATTTAATGTGCAAATATTACATGCTATAATCCAATCTTTCTGTATTTCAGTTGAAGATGACTAGCAGTGCAGTCATAGTAGTCATAGTAGTAAGAGCAAAAAATGCTACCCCCTTCACACTGAATAACCCAGGAAAGTCATGCAGTGTGAACAAGGCTTTACCCAACGTACACAATCTATAACTGCTGATAGATGCTTGATAGGGTTGATAATTATTGGGTTACAATTAATGAACCACGCTGATTGTGGGGGTTTCTCCCGCCACAAGAAAGGAAATCATTAATGTTATCTGTCTTTCTGAGGATGTTGTGGTTTTGTTGTCAGGCCCAGCATTATTCCAGCCGCGATTTACTGTTACGGACTGTGAAAAAAAGGCAAAAGTACCAGGTTGTTTCCCTTGTTTTGCAGCTGATGCTGCTGTACCTCCTCCCAGGTGGGAAGAGCGAAGATGCCATTGATAGAAACCTGCTTTCAGCAGTGAGAGAGTAGAAGGTGAAAATGTGTGTGCTGAGAGGGACTTTTT
>BJFM01002734.1:47949-69868 GCA_016586285.1 Arothron firmamentum
TTGCTTAAGAGGAAGTGGAGCTTTGTCGTGCCTACCTGACGGATGGTGAGGTTGTCAGGGATGTGGGCGTGTTCACATTTGCAAGTCCTCCTAAAGTCTCTCACAACCTCTGTGGTCTTGTCCACCGCACCTGCCTCTGCATACTCATTGTTGACCTTAACGAAACACTGACGTGTCATCTGCATATGTAATGATTCGATTGCTACAGCTTCTAGGAGTACAGCCGTGGGCAAGTAGGCCAAAGATCGGGGGGCCCAGGACACAGCTGTGTGATTGTCCACCCTTGCAGATGCTGTTGTTTACCTCTGTGTTACAACCCAGACCTTGATTTGTCTCAGAGAAAAGTAAATGGGCTGTTACAGGATTAAAGGAATAACAAATTAATCAACTGTAAAAAGATAAAACAAGAAAAAAAAAGAGTCACTCTCCAGACAGAAACAGAAAACAACACTCTCAGGTGGGATAATAAATGAAAAACACGGAGCTAATCTCTGGAATAAGACCAGATAGATACACAAAAGGAATAATTAAAAAAAAAAAACGTAAAGAAAAATAAATAACCCCAAAACCGAATGCATATGGATGTTCACACATTGTAATCACCAGGGAACTTCCTCCAAGGCAGTGGCTGGGGTGCAGGTGTGGTATTGAGATATTTTGAGGTGGAGTATGGTGAAAATGGCATCTTCCATGAATCAACACAGTGATGTACAAGTTTAAATTATCATCTGTGTTCTGTAGCATGTATATTGTGCAAAATGCATTCTACTGAATTCGGTGAAAAGATCAGAATGCTAAATATTTGTGTTTTTTTGCCATTTGAACCTAGGCTACATTTTCAAGGTGTTGCATTTTGGATGCAGCACTAGCAGAGAGGCTACTTCATGCAGATGAAACACATCAGCGGCTGTGGTCTGTATGTGCTCGCTTTGTCAACAAAGTGTTCAGACCACTTCCTGAGCCGTATAGATTGACAGATGCAAACAAAGACCCTCTCAAGCAAAAAAAAACAAAAAAAAACCTCGCTGACATCCTGCACTTGAGCGGATAAAACCCTCCATGACGAACTCTGATGCGAGCGAGCTTGACCAGAGTGGCATCTCAGAGACGAAGCAGAAAAACTCTTTTCTTTGAACTCAAATGGCTGCAGGATGTTTACACATTAGCATGGGTGTCAGAGGAGAACAATGCACTTTACATTTCTTAATTTAAAATTTAAAAAAAAAAATAAAGAATGAGTATAGCCTGCTCTAATTTGTCTGCACATCCGTACAGAAAAAGGACTCCATCATTTCTGCCTGAGCAAGTAATCCGTCGGATCATGGAGGGTGTTGATCAGTAGCATCCTCTCAGACCTCATCTTCTCCTCTACTGGTCCACCTCAGAGCTGTGTCCTTTCTCCTGTGCTCTTCATTCTAAACAACCAGGGCTGCAGGTCCACCCACAGAGTGTTATCTGGATATGTATTGTCAGTTATAAAGTTGTTGCTAAATGTGTGACATCAGGAGCAACAGAAAACACATCCCACCTGTGGGTGAAACAACGTTCCTGTGCTGCGTTCATGTCCCCGGATTTTAATCCCCCATCTTCATTCTCAGAGCAACATATCAGGTGCGTTGCTGCGACCTACTGGTCGTAGGCAGTACTGCATGTGTTACTGTGGCCTAAAAGTGAAAGTGTGGCATAATAGAAGGGCATTGTTGAAAAAACCTTTATAAAACAATCAAATATGCTACTTATTTGTGTGTGGTAGGGGAGGAGGGGAGCGGGAAATGGGAAAATTTCATTTCGCAGCATATGGAGGCTTGATATCAGAGTCGCAGTTGTTGCAGTTACAAAGGACAATATTCATATATTTTTCTTCTCAGGCAGAACAAAATATAACCACTACAAACAGGTTTTAAAAATTTCAAATGCAACGTATTCTTTAAAAAAAAAAAAAAAAACTGGCTTCAGTCAGCCTGCGTAAGAAACGATCAGAGTCAGCTCTACCGAGAGTGCTGGTTATATATGTTTAGATCTGATCACATCAGGTTGCTCTGACAGGTTATTGTGTCGCATCTTCTGACAAGCCACAAAGTTCCTGTGTGAGGGTTGCGGCTTCCCAGCACTGCTTTTGTATCAATGACACAGCAACGCTGGCACACCCTGTCTCAGAATCGAAAATCTTTCTTGTGTCATTTTCCGTGAATAATTTCTCATGAAATCAAGTATTTCATATTGATTATAAAAAGGCTTATTCAAAAAGTCGATTTCCCCCGCAGTGTTGTATTTCTTGCGTCGAATTTGCGTCGGCAGAGGCAGTTGTGACGGGCAAGACTGATGTGAATTTATAATGGCAGCAACCTTTTCAAATGCCATCAAAACACTTTCTGTAACATTTTGTGTTACCACAGTGCTTTATGGGGCTAGCTGTGGCTATTTTAAAACCTGAGGCAGTATTCCTGCCAAGAAATGATTTGTTACGCAACCTGTGAACCTAGCAGTTACTCAAGTAACCTTTAAGAAATAAAACAAAATAAAATAAAATAAAATAAAATAAAATAAAATAAAATAAAATAAAATAAAATAAAATAAAATAAAATAAAATAAAATAAAATAAAATAAAATGCTATGTGTTGTTTAAAAAACTACATAACTTAATCTAAGCTTTTTTAAAATTACTGTAGGATGCACATTTTTTGTGAGTTAAATAAACTTAAAATAAGCTTTTCAATCCGATCGAAATTTCTTCTCAATAACATTTTGTATTGATTTAGTTCGCTAATTGCCTTGACGTCTTTCAAGTGCATTCTCTTCGTCATAATCCTCTTTATCCTCCTCATAATACTTTTTTCCCCTTATTATTAGCATAATAAACCACAAACACTGGGGCTGCAGTTTTTATTTAAGTGATTGACAGCAGATGACTGATTTTTTTTTCCCTTAATAAATATAAAAACTTAATTGCAATGATCTTCTTGTATAAGCATGCATTTCCGCTAGGGGGCAGAACTGCATCATATCTGAATTATAGTAGGATTTTGACTATTTTCTAAGTAAATTTTGTGCTTGTAATTGAGAATAAATTATTGTTGTAGCGTTGTAGCTTCTTTCTGCATCTTTATCCATATAATTTTAGACTTTTTAAAAATCATTTTTAAAAGCAAAGACACAAGCATTACAGACTTTTTTTCCCCTTTTTAAAATAATTGTAAACAGTATGATGGGTTTGAACTGTAAATTCCAATGCATTTATTACTGACACAGTGCAAGTATTTGCAAGATGAGCTGCAAAGACTGAAGTCTTAGCTGCAAATATTGAAGTCTTAGCTCAGATGATTCGTGAGTTGAGAAAAAAAAATCCCTAAAAACTAAAAAGTCTTGCGCTTTAAGCGACGTTCCACTAGGTGGCGCAGCTGCGTTAAGTGACACCAAACCTGCGGCATTGCCTCTATATTGCCAGAGGGTTGTTTTGGCTGTTTTCACTTCCCCTCTGGTTGTCTTGGTGAGCCCTGGCGCTGAGTCTGATCTTTTTACAGGCGTTCTGTCTGCTTCCCAAGCAGGACAGAGATCTCTGCAGCTTCAAGCGTGCATCAGGGCACAGGAAGATGTAGAAGAGTGGATCTAACAAGGTGTTCAGGCTGGTCAGGCCGTAGCACAGCCGATACACGAGGAAAATGGAACGCTCCAGCCCACAGGGCCTGTCAGTCAGCAACAGGGACACAAATCTGTAACCACCCACGAGGTGGTAGGGTCCAAACACGACAATGAAGTTGACGGTGATCACGACCAGGATGCCGACAATTTTGTGCCGCTCATGGTCGGAGAGGGAGGGAGATCGTCGGAGGGTCACGCCGATGTGGGCTGAAGTGTAGCTTAGAGAGGAGAAGAAACATGAAGATGAAATTAGGATATAGAAAATCGTGAGAATGGACTTTTGGGGTTATAACTGGAGCTCTTAAAAATGTTCTGAACAATAATGAGAGTGTCCTGCTTTGTTAACAGTCATAAAATCCTTTAATTCTATAGCGTTGAAATAAGGAAATTGCCACATTGAGCAATTTAGGGGAATAAAGTTTGATTTTGAATTTCAGATTTTTCACAAAATAATACTTAAAAAATTTCTTGGAGCCTTAAAAAAAATCACAGAAAATGGTCATGATTCAGTTTTGTGTATGTACTAAGTCACTGCTCACCCTAGGATTGCACATGGCAAGAGGAACCCAAGGGCCACGGTGGTAATCTTGAAGTAGGCATATCCGGGGCTAACCTGGTACTGCTCCAGACACAGCAGCCGGTCGGCGTCAAACACTGACGGAAGTAGTCCGCTCAAGCAGAACAGGAATGTGAACGTCCAAACGACTACACCACACACCGCCGCCACCCTGACAGTCCGCACCCTTCGGCTGCTCAGGGGGTACACGATGGCGAGGCAGCGGTCCAGCGCTATCAGGCACAGGAACATGACGCTGACATAAACGTTCACGTAGAAGACGTAGCCCACCAGCTCACAGGGGAGCCGGCCGTAGGGCCAGCGGTGGGCCCCTTGAAGGTACAGGATCCAGAGCGGCAGAGTGAGCAGCTGCAGAAGATCTGAAAGCAGAAGGTTGAGGATGTAGACCAGCTGACAGCCTCCCCCACCTGAGCGTCCCAGGTGGTACAGTCCCCAGAGGGACAGCAGGTTGCTGGGGAGCCCCAGGGAGAAGATCACGCCGTAGATGCACGTCAGGCCAAAGATGTCCGTGTCCAATGGGAGGTTGCAGCTGTTATTGGACATCTCCGTGTTCTTTGAACCCACCCCCCCACCCCCAAGACGGGGATGTAAAGATGCTAAAAGTCTATGCGTTCAAAATTATCTATCCATTTTTAAAATGCGTGAAAGGAATGACCTGCATCCATGAGGAGAAACAGTCTGCGAAGCAATTAGCAAAAGCATTCTCAGAGGAATTCACATCAGCAGGCACTGACCGAACCAGACTCTCGCCCTGGCGGCAGTGGGACCCGCTCTGTTTCGTTCTGCGCAGTGACCTGCTCTCAACAAACGCTGGGAACACAGCGTCTCCACCGAGCCTCGTCTATTCTGCGATCACTTCCTCCACAGGAAGCCCACTTCTTCGGCTTTAAAGGCTACATCCTGAGACAGGAGAACGCCTTTCTGCCCCAGAATGAAAACACAGACTGCCAGCAGAAGGGGTGAGCAAGGTGAGGGGAGGAACCAATTTTGGGTGTCCACTCATACCCTTAAGGTTGTATATACAATAGTTGGATGTGTGCCATTGAAAGCATTCAACTCTCGTGAGCCATGATGGACTTTGGGAACACATAATATTCTCGTGACGATAATATATCAGTGGGTTAGCCTTCAAAAAGGGGAAAAGAAGGTCACAGAAAATGCCATTTGCTTTATATTGTCCAACAAATGATTGTTTTTGATGGAATGAATGTAAAGGTGATTTAAAACTGCTACTTCACTGGAACCCCTGCTGTGAAAAAGAGTGCTGAAAGTGAAAGTGAGCATTCTAACCCGGGTTAAAATGTACAATTGAAATTGTTTTGGGGAAGAATGGGTGTGCTGAAACAATGGCTAGCAGTATTTTTACCCCAGGGTTTCAAAAGCAGGAGGTTCTAATCAGTCTTTTAGTTTCCTTTTAAATGTCACCGTGCCGAGATTTATTGAATAATTCAGGACTCCGGCTAAAGCCCCTCAGAGATTACCTACCGTCAAGGTGTGTTCTCCAACTCCCAATTCCTTAAACTCTCTCTGTGAATTGTCAGGACAGCAAATGGTAGCAGGGAAACTCTGGGGAGTTGACAGTTGGGCATGATGAATTGCTTCTGCCTGGCTAAGAATGGCATGGCTGTGAACAGTACCATGAGGGCGGCTATCAGGATTTTACTCATTAAGCACACGAGTTACAAACCTACGTTGTGCAGTTGCTTTCCTTTTGTTTTCTTTTACACATCTGTGCGGGTGGATTTAAAATTCCGCCCCAAAAAAAGTATTTTACACTAACATGGCGAACCAGTTTCGGCACGGTGTGGGAGAATTGGATAAAAAAATATGTTTTTTCCTTCATGCTTGAGACGTGTGTTTGTGCTGCTCCGCAGTTACTCTCCATATTTAGCAAATAAAACACATAACTGTGAAACAACGACTGCTTTGTGAAGTCCAATGCAATACGTTAAACAATAACTCCAAAACTTCTTATGAAACAGTATTTGCCTATTGTTAGCACCGACTGTGCAGCCATCTTTGTTGCGCAGATGCGATTACAGTGAACCCTCGCTATAACGCGGTTCACTTTTCGCGGCTTCCCTGTTTCGCAGATTTTTTTTTTAGTGCATTTTTTTAATGCTTTTTTTTTTAAACAGTGCATTGTTTTCTGCATCCTGATTGGCTAAGGGACTGACCAACGTGAACAGTCTCTGTGCCTCGTCTCTGTACAGCTTGCCAAATTTACCTTTGCAAATTTTCTACATGACCAAATGTACTGTATTTTACGGGGTGAGGCAGGTTTACACCGGATGCGGTGCATCGCGGTCCGGACTGATTTCTGCCATCTGGCAATTTATCGGCTACTGTGTGCGTTTATAAAGATCGCGAGGAGGCCGTAACATGTACAGTATTTGAATGAATGGGTTTATCGCGGGGGGTTACGTTCTGAAAATCCCCCGCGATAAAAACGAAACCCGCGAAATAGAAACCTGTTTGCTATTCAAATACGGTACATGTTACGGCCTCATAATCCCTCCTCGCGATCTTTATAGACGCACACAGCGCGGACGCAGCCGATAAATTGCCCGACGGCAGAAATCAGTCCTGAACGCGACGCACCGCACCCAGTATAAACCCGCCTCACCCCGTAAAATACAGTACATTTGGTCATGGAGAAAAATCCGCGAAACAGCGAAGCCGTGAAAAGTGAACCGCGTAACAGCGAGGGTTCACTGTATTTTGGCAGCAGCCATCTATGTATTAAGTCCAAGCATTATTGACCAACCGGCAGCTACGGAAGAGTATTTCTTGGCGCCAAAGTCAGCAGCTTTATTGGCGCTCTCCTCCATCATAACTAAATCCATGTGAATGTTAGCATAGCTGACCCATGAAATAGCACAGCTGCTGCAACTGCTGCTGTATTCAGTTTGTGGAATAGAACAGCTACAAACATGCTAAGAATTGCAAAGAGGCCAATGCAAAAAGTTGTTTTTCAAACATGTTTATTACGTAAATCAACAATGTGCACACATGAATTAAGCAATTTCCCATGTCTGGGATAAATAAAATACTTCTATTCTATTCTATTCTATTCTATTCTATTCTATTCTATTCTATTCTATTCTATTCTATTGAGGTATTAGTTCATGTGGACAGGGCCAGCACCATCAAGATTTCCATTTTGTAGAAAATAAAATTATGAGGTCTAAATACTTAAAATATACATTATCTTCTTTTAATCCCCGCCTCTCAAGATATTAAAATGTTTCTTCTAATCTGCTTTTGTTTTTCACCTCGATTTACGGCAGCAGAGGACCCTGCAGATGAAAACAAAAACCCAGACACAGGCGCCGGTAACAACTGTGGCCACAAGAGCCACGTCCAGGGAGTGGTATGTGTACCAAGGCAGAGTGAACCCTGCTGCCCTCAGATGGGCAGCACCTTTGTTCCTCATGACATACTCTGTCCAGAACACAGCTGTGTCCATGGGCGACATCAGCTGATCGCGGTGTAGCCGTGAGAGGTGTTTGATGTTGTTGCGGTATGAGGGGTTCTCTAGGATGTCCTTTAAAGCCACCAGGAAGTCTTCCTTCATGAGCGTTTTGGCCTCCACGACCCGGGCTGCCCCTCTCACCTTCAGCCGATGTAGGTTGTCGAATTGGTCCAGGAGGAGGGGAAGGCCCAGAACTGGAACGCCGTGGTAAATGGCCTCGTACATTCCGTTGGTGCCTCCGTGGGCTACGAAAGCGCGAGTTTTGGGATGTCCCAGCATGTCATTTTGAGGCATCCACTTTGTGAGCATAGTGTTGTTCCCCAGGGCAGAGGGTTTCTTGCCCACAAACTTCCACACCACCTTCTGAGGAAGCTCTGCGAAGGCGGTGGCAATGGCCTCGGTGACCTCACTAGGGAGGGCCGACACTAGCGTCCCCAGAGACATGACCACCACTCCATGCTCACCAGAGCTCTGCACGAAGGCCTCCAACTCAGCAGGGAGGGGCCCGGCCTCTCGGCACTGGAAACCACCAATGTACACCACGTTAGGCATGGTGGGCCGTGGGAACTCGAAGACAAAGTCCACCCTCACCAGCCAGATATCAGCTGCCAGCTGCAGAGAGAGCAAATCTGTTCCAGGAGGGAAGTGCTTCTGCAACAGCTCTGAGTAGGCAGGATTAATGATCAGGTGTTGCTCCACCATGCTGTAGAGGTAAAGTAACATGTTCTTGAACCTTCCAAGAAAGTCCATGTGATCGTGAAGTTCACTGCCTGGCACAGGGATGTAAGAGAGAGGAGATGGGGCGATGGTAAAATGGCTTTCCCCACTATTAATCCAGCGCACGTTGAAAACCATCGGCAGCTTGAGGTAACTACCTAGAACAACCCCTATTGTCAGGCCAGGATCTGTCAACATTAAATCAAACTTGGCATCTGTCAGCCTCTTCATAAATTTGAGATCATCTAACATGGCGGCAGCTGCAGCGGCAAGAATTTTATGGCCCTTGTCCAACATCGACGTGATCAAGCGCTGCTGGCAGAAGCTACGCAGGAACTCGCCAGAACGTCGGCACTCAATGACATCTAAGAGCAATTTGTTGTAGTACGACATGTCCGTCTCATCCTCCAGCACGGTCACGTTGATGGCAGTGAAGATTGTAGATTGGCTGGGGATGTACCAGCTCTTGGCAGAACGCAGCACGGTGATACTGTGGCCCCTCACATGCAGCTCCCTGAGAAGGATCTCCATGTTGATCCAGTGGCTGCCATCCACGGGCACCACCAGAATTCTGCCACCACTGCCTAGAGTGGGGCCCAGAAGCAAGATGCACAGCCCTGCCAGGAACACAGGGATTATCCTGGACATTTCCTGTAAGAAAGAAACCAAAGAAAACATAGTTTCAAGTAAAGAGGCTACTGCAAAAACATTTGGCTGACTCTAATCAGCCCAATATGAATGTCTGTGGACTGGTGGGGAAACTGTAGTAACCTGACACTCAGACAACATGCAGGCTCAAAAAAAGAGATTGCCTGTGCTAGGACTTTGCACCAGTGGCTAGGATTCTTTCTTTTATTGTTTGTATTTATTCCTGAGCATGATTAACCTCCACTGCAAGTAATGACTTTCATAAACATATGAGCAAGAAGAGGCTAAAAGTAGCATTTACTCTCCGTGTGCTGCTGTGACTTTATATCAGTGCCTCCTAACCTGCCACTACTGCAGGTTGTGGTTAATATTAGTTGTCTTTCTTTCCTCTTGTGACATTTTCTGCAAGTTGATTTTTCAATAATATGTATATCGTTTAAATCCTTACCTAGATGTTAGTGTTGTTTCCAAATCCTCCAGTTCTGTAAGGAGTCATAACCTGTGATTTTTGCACTATGTGAGCAAACTTCCACGTTTATGCTGACACTGGTCAAAGTTCATCCCGTCGGCTTAGCAAAACAGAGCTGGCAGACATGTGAACAAAAGCAGCAAAAGCGCGGTGCCTGAGTGGTGTTTGCGCTAACTCATTGTCAAAAATGTCTCCACAAAGAACACTTACATAAATTCAGATGTTCTGACCAATGGTAAAAGAAAAGGGGGGAAAGAATCCAGTGTGTGACAGGGAACGAGGGAGGGAGGGAGGAAGCACCAAGGTCACACAGCGGAGGGAAAATAAAAGCAGATGTGGAGATTACAAAGGCTGTACAAATGGGCGCTCATATCAGTGAGCTACAGCCTTCCCCTTCTCTCCTCTGCTTCGGCGGGGTTACACAAACCAGAACAGGCGATACAAGAGTTCAGCAAGCAACATAGGTTTCTGTGGACAAAGTGAAAAGTCCAATAAAAGAAAAAGGTTCAAGCCCAAGCATGTTAAACGTGAACATGTCAGACAGCTTCTTTTATTGGTTCCCAGTTTTCTCATCAACATGCAGTTGAGTTGAACTCAAAAATCCACTCATTTAGTTGTTGTCCCTGATGATAATAAGGACATTTGCTGCAGGTCGAGGATGGCCAGGAGGAAATGTGTCAAAAACTAGAATAACCAAGTCCTCTCTGTCCTCTCTTAAGCTGTTTTACTTTTTCCTCAGCACCCTCTGCAATCTTTATTGCAGGAGAATTTGTATCCAGCAGAGGGAGACACACAAGCCATAAGTGGTAAATAAACAAGTAAACAAACTAAAGGAACGCGTTTCAGTTTGTTTTCAGCCTTAATAGATTTTATCTAGGGGGGGAACAAGAGGTCTTTTACAGTGGGTAACCTCTCTCTGCCAGGTTAACTTACAGATAAACACATTTGTTGCCATGGGTATCACACAAATAAGGAAGGCTAGACTGTTCCTTTTGTCCCCTTATGGGAATTGTGTTTTTTTTTTTTAATTCTCCACACCTTTTCAAAGTTGAACCAAAGCCCAGATATGTGAACAGAACTCGTGCGACGCCAACTTAGTAGCTTTCCTTCCTTCTTTTGTTCAGCATCATGATATGGCTCATTAAAATCCCCCATCAATGCTCGCACCATTTGTTCCCACACACCCCGAGTATGTTTTATCACATGGTAAAACCTGTTTACTGCCTTGTCTGTTTACTACTTCCTGGCTTGGAAATAATGCATCCACCTCGCCTGCAATCAAAATGGTTTAAGTTTGGTTTTCTGTTTGAAAACCTGTGGATTTCGGAGTCAGTTAGCTGTGATATTATTTTCAAATGGCCTTTTTTTTCAATAATGATCAAAAATACTCTTTTTTTTCTTGCTATTAATGCATTTTTCCTCATTTTCCCTCGATTGAGTGCCACCATTCCCATTCCAAATAGTGTGTGCTTTGAAGGCAGAAAAGACTTCCACCACCATTCAAAATTGAAGTAGCTGAAAAGATAGCAATCAGCTTAACTTTAATGCTGAAGTGACTCAATGTGAATTGAGATAGCAGTCAGGACATTCCAATTCCAACAAAAACTTGTAAATGAAGTAAAATACTATGAGTGAACTACGATGAAGAAGAAGAGTATAAGCAGAGGCAACTGTTGATGCTGATAAAAAAAAAAGTCTGTAAGTGACGCTGACTGTCTTCTCCGGGCCTTCGGGTTATGCTAAGGCAACGGGATTCTTCCGTTTCTTCATTTCTCTTGATATTTGGCACCAAGAGCAAGGCCCGCAGAAGCAGGCATACACACAATCTTTGCAGATCGAACCCTGTGGAGACACAGACAGCGTCACGGCCAGTAACGGAACAAAGCAAATACTTTCAGTCATGCTGTAAATACTTGTCAGGAAGGAGAGGGAAAAAAATGGCTTTACTGGTGAGAGCACAGTGCTGACGCTGGACTCATTAATCAGTGTCAGCAGTCTCCTAAACAAATCAAGCGGTACAAAGGACCACAATGCAGTGGTCTGATTTTAGAGACCACAGTGACTGAATCGCTGACTGATGTCCTCTTGGAAACACGAGAAGGGGATCTAATAAACTGATGGCTTTTTTAAATGGGTAGGATGCAACCTGGGCCGATTTTTACCTCTATGCCGTAGCGTTGGCGTACAGACACCCTCAGAGCTGTGGTTATTGGAGGAATGGCTCCAAAGGAGTCCAGCAGGGGTAAACAAAGGCATTCCCCAGCCTCACGCGCTGTTATACAGGCAAAACACGGGAAGCACCAGAAGGCGAAGCAGCCTGAAACGCAGACAAATATTCAAAACATCTGTCTGCATTATCACACGAGACATCACGAACGGTGGTTCTAAGAACCGTCTGAATGCTTCTCTGCAATAGCTAATCTCCAATCTGACATTGCGCCCGATCGGCGGATTATCATCCATCTCCTGCACGAAAAGATTTGAGCCCGCCAGGAATTGATGAAATCCTGCCTGGTTTTTGTTTTTCAATATGTCCATCGCATGGAATTGTTTCAGTACTCACAGTGGGAAAGGTCACTCCAACAGTCACAGATGCCGGAGCTCCATCTGTGGGCCATCGTGACGAAGGGCCTGGGTTGGGACGTGACTGTGGTGTCAGCCATGACCTCAGCTTCTGGGGGAAAAGAGAGAATAAATATCCAGTAAAAGTATATTTTGCCCCTGTTGATGTTTAAATTATCTGTACAGTGGTCCACATACTGTCCTGCTTAGAATAAAATAGAAAAGTGACAGCTCTATATGATGTAATTCAACATTTTACACCAGAAAAACAGCAATAGTATTACTTTTTAAAAATAGATTTATATGCACAAGACCTGTCTCATCTTCCAACATACAATACTGTAGTACAAATTGACAACAATAATCCTATTAAAAATTATATTAATTTCACATAGTTGATTAGATATGAGAAAATTATTTGAAACAGGAGGGACAAATTCAACATTGAACAACCCGAAACATTTTAAATGACAATGGCTTTTACTCCAAAAAAAAACAAAAAAACAAGGAAAGATAAAAGAAAGGGTTCCTTAACAAGTAAATACAATGTTTTGCCAATATTTGTTATGCCTTCACATCGCTTACCTTTTTTGCCGCCGGGTTGAATGAAATGACAGATTTGCGTCGCACCGCGACGTCTTATGAACGCGCAGCTGACAAGATAGCAGGGACTGCACGTCACTGACCAGTCCGTCCAGTCCGACTCAAGCTTCCATAGCCATAACATCTCGTCGCCGGGCTTCCTTACGTCAGTTAATTCGGGAAGGAACAATAAAAAGAATATCAGATTATGTGCATGGAATATGATACGAAAAAGGAATCCCTCACTTATTTAAAACATTTTTTTTTTTTTTTTAATCCAAGTGAAAACTCTCTTTGTTATGGCACTTGAGTGTTGCCTCTGGAACATTCTTCTTGATTATCTTGGGATGTTTCTATAAGTGGACCTGACTCCAGCTAAAGTCATTCTAGAGCCGGCTGCACTTTCACTACTGCAACCCCACCTGTACCCAAGCACGGTTGTCTCTGTATTAATAATTCATAAATGGAAAATTGGATGTTTAAATGAAATAAATCTAGACTCCCACAGTCACGTGGCATTCCATGCACTATTAAATGTCTTCATATCAAAAATATGTTGTTTATGAGGCCAGGAGTTGAACAAAAGTTCAGGTTTTATTTCAAAATTTAAAAAAAAATAACAGAAATTCTCAGGTACAATAATTGCCATTGCCAGCAAAAAATTAAGATAAAACAGCACTTCTTAATGTTTTCAATTTGGTTTACTGAGCCAAATACTGAAATTCCTTTCTTTCTCGTTCCTTCTTTTTTTGGACACATTGTGACCATAAAGTGACCACGAAGAAGTGAATCCACTCTGGAGGCCAGTCTGCGCCTGTTAGACCAAGTGCGCCCCCTGCAGGGAGTCCAGAAGAGTGTAGCTGGCTGAGGAACAGGACGAGGAGGCGTGGGATGCCGCTCTCCTCTTCAGCTCCCTAGAGATCTGGAGCCAGGATAATGGGTAGCAGCAGCATCCATACAGACAATCGCTGCACACACTTCCCTGTAAGACACACAGAGAGAAGGCTGTGGGTGGGAGGCTCGAACAAAAGGTGAAAATGGCCACATATGTACGTACAGAACACACTGCTGCAGTACCTGTGCGTTTCATTTATCTGATGGACGTGCTTTGCAGTTAAAGAATATAAACTTTTGTAAAAAGTAGGCAAAAAATCTCTTCATAATCCAGGTAAATTCTCTGTTTTTTGAGGATAGTTTCCAGAAGTCTTTGCTCCTGGCA
Organism: Arothron firmamentum; assembly: GCA_016586285.1. Lineage (NCBI taxonomy): Eukaryota > Metazoa > Chordata > Actinopteri > Tetraodontiformes > Tetraodontidae > Arothron > Arothron firmamentum. The sequence continues at coordinate 61,838 of BJFM01002734.1, forward strand.
ACGGCAACCACAATAAAGAGCCGGACAGCAATGTCAGGATGGAAATGTAGGAGGGTGAATTTGATAAATCAGTTAAGTCTGAGAGGCACAGTTTTATAACAAAAAAAAAAAAAAATTCCTTCACATGCATCATGAGCACGTGATTTCTGCTTTGCGACACTGAATCAGCACTTTCTCTCAGCTTCCAACACTGTGGGCTTCGGCTTATTTTGATCTGAATGCGTTGAAGCGCTGGCAAGATGTACAAAGCTGCTGTTTTCATCCCAAAAAAAAAAAAGAATGAGCGATCAACAAAAAAATTCAAAAAGTAAAAGAGAGGCCTGGCGAAAAGACAAACACAGGGCAGGGGCGACAATTATCAAGCAGGTAACACAGATTAAGCTGTAAGCAGCAGATGCAATTCAGTCGAGCATGATCCCCTTGTTGTGCTCCAGGGACTTAAGGTCAATGTATACTTTTAGCCCTGGCTAAGCCTAATACCTATAGTGCATCACAGCTGCGCCTATATCCAGCATGATGGCAAGTTCTTTTGTTATTTCTGAACAGTTGGGGGCTTTACACGGGTGATTCTCACTTTTGTGAGTTTTTGGGTACTTTTTGGAGCACTAAGGCTAGCATTGCTAACTCTGCACTTCTAAGACGTCTCGAGGTGACTTGAGGAATTCGGTGCAAATATTGTTTTACACTGGTGGTAGTCATAGTAACGAGATCCTTCCACCCATGAGAGATCAATTGCCTTCGCCGGCCTACATGCTGGGACTTGTTTTCAGGAGAACTTCTGGCATCTTGCTACTCGGTGCTCTGTGCTATTGACAGCCGATCCTCTGCCCACTCCGCCTCCACGGGAGCCAACATTATCAGCTACCTCCTTCCTGATGGCAGCTCTCCAGCTCCAACCACTCCCACCTCCAGGTTTATCTCTCCTCCTTTCCACTGTCCCAATAACACAAGGATAAACTCTTCCAGGGTCAAGCAAGCTCTGTGAAGCATCTGTTTGCGCGAGGAGGCCTGATCGCTGTTGAGATCTGCGGTTACACGGGCGGGCGACAAATGGCACAGCAGTGAAGCTGTGGGTGGGCGGCCTGAGCAGCTCCCATTTTAAAAGCCATTATTAAAATACAAAAGGCATCATCACCAGAGTGGAAAAACAACAACAACAACAACCCAGAACTAAATGTGAGATTGAAGTAGCAAACACAAAAAGTGAGTTTTGGAAAAGTCATGAATGATCTGCTCTCAAGGCTGGCCAGAAGCTGGTGGATTCGAGGCCTTACCGGGATGCCGTATCGTTGCCTGACAGAGGCCCTCATGGCAAGAGAGGCTGGTGGTACACAGCCCATGCAGTCCAGCAGAGGGAGGCAGGGGCATGCACCTGCGGCGCTGGTCACCTTACAGGTGAACATCGGAAGGCAGCAGAGGGCAAAGCAGCCTTAACACACACACACACACACACACACACACACACACATACACACACACACACACACACACACACACACACACGTCCTTTCAGACAACATGACCACATACATCACGCCAAGTTATTTGTTCCTTTCATCTATAGCAACACAAAGTTTGCCTTGTTAGCACCCCTAGAGGTTAAAATGAGGACTTGACCATCATGTTCTTACCAAAAGGTCACATCCTTAAGACATAAGGTCAATCCAAGTCAAATCAAATCAACTCGCAGTAGAAAAAATGAAATAAAATCACGTGTACTCACAGTCTCCCATATCCTTGTAGCACTCACAGAGACCAGTACTCCATTGACCCTCTCCTGGATCTCTGCTCAGTGGCTGAACCTCAACCACTTGATGAGACATCAGACTCGCCTCTTTCCTAAAGAAAATGAGGGAAATCAAACATAATTACCAGAAGAATATAATTTATAATTACTAAACTTTAAACAGTGTCATCCTAAGGTCATTCAAAGTGTTTGGTTAAGTGTTTTTTAAGATCTGTTGATCTACTGATTCAGGTACCTTTTCTTGTGTGTGTGCACCAGTACTAATATTTAAGAACACTTGTATTAAAGTATTATTAGGAGTACTTTAATATCATAAGACTTTTACTTGTACATATAAATAATTTTGCCAAGTTTCATGTCGATATTTGTGCCTTGAAAAGAAAGAAAGAAAAAACACAGCACCAAGAGCTAGAAAACCCTTATCTTTTCCATAGAGCTGCCAGATTAAACAAAATGTCACTTTCTCGTTGCCGAGAACAAAGTCTGTCTCTCCGGAGCATTCCCTTTTCTGGCTCGATGGTTCCCCTTCCATTTTGAGAAGGAATGTTTAACCAGAAGTGAGAATAGATCACGTACCTGTTTCGAAGATTAACCCAAGAAGTAGACAAAGTTTTCATTCGCTTGACTCTTTTTTTTTTCCTTTACTTTTTTGACTGCAACCAGTTGTGTATTCCATCTGCTTGACTGCAGTGTTTTGGGGTAAATATAAAACAACAGGGTGAAATGTGATGCCGCTGACTAAGCTTTTTTTGGAGTTGAATCAGGCTAAAGGAGGGTTAGATGATCTCTGTGACTAATTGTTGACTTATAGTCTGTACCAAGAAAACAAACATAAAAAATTACTTCAATAAAACTTTTTTTCGTTAGGGAGTAAGAAGTGATGTCGCACTACTTTTCTTTAATGTCTCCTCCATCTTATCTGATGTCTGCATGAGTGAATTTGGAAAAAGCCCCAGAGGGAAAGGAGCCGGCCCCCGTCAACAATACCCCGCTTGCTCCATCAGGGCTGCAGCTGACACGGATGATCACACTGAAGATTAAGATTAAAGAAGGTGCCCTAAAAAAAAAAAAAAAAAAAGAACTACAGCAGATGAATGTCTGCGATTCTTAAAGTGAACTCAAAAAAAGAAAAGAAAAAAAGAAGAAGAAGAAGAAGAATGATTTTGAGTTTTCAGTCAACTTTCTATGAGCCCCTTTTCCACCAGAGGAGCGATGGTCATTTACCCGGGACTTTGAAAAACCGCGGCGTGTTTCCACTGAACTTTCCCAGGCAACCTTTCCCAGACTAAGACTCCCTCTAACTCTTTAGGGGTGAGGCTGTGTGCTGAAGAACATTGATGGGTGGAACAGGCTAGGACCCTTTATTTCATTTCTAGAAGCTTCACTTGGTTTGTGTTTCCATCCATCCATCCATCCATCCATGCATTAATAATGGGGTTTGTTTAGACCTAGGCGGAAATATTGACTGTCCAATTATCCTAAAGTGTTGGCCATCAGCAGGAGGGTCCCACCATATCAGCCTGGTCCTGCTCTAGGTCTCGACTTGTAACGGGCGCTATATGAATAAAGGTTGGTTTGAATTGGATTGCTTTGGACTGTGGGAGGCAACCAGAGAACTTCTTAAACAAATGTCAGAGCTGGGAATGGACCCAGGACTTTGTTGCTAAGAGACAATTGTGCAAGCCACTACACCTCCACACCACCCCGGTTTTTAAAAAAGGACACCTGAAGAACGATTCATTGTAGACACAACATGTCTGTACGCATCTGAACACACAAAAACAGAAACATGTCCATATAAAAGCCATTTATTGACAATTACGTACGCTATGTAATAAAAAGGCTTTGCATGATGTAATATATCGTCATATGACGAATTCATCGCTGCATGTTTGCTTAAAGCGGGGTACTCATGACAAAATTCAGCGACTTGCAGGCTGCCCGAAACTCTGGAAACTCTGTGAGACACAGACAGAACAGTTGCAGCCGGTTAGAGAATCTTAAATGCGAAAGCCCAAAAAACATGGGCGTCGCCTCACTCACTGTGGCGGTTTGCTTTGCTGCAGAAGCATTTGTGCAGCTCCTGCGGCGTCATGTGTTTTTTATAAGACGCCGGGCAGCGCGTCCTTCCGTCTGCCAAAACTGCAACGACAATCCAAGGTTCATCTTTCTGGCTGCGTCGATGGCAAAAGGTGACCTGTGGTCTTCAACCTCAACTCGAGAACAACCAGCAAGGCCCCACCTGAGATTCTCAGGCTCATCGGGGTTCAACAACTCACTTACCTATACCCAGGGCAAGACCCACATGTGCTTTAAAAGTGATCAGTAAAGTTACTCAGGCTAAAAGTAATTTCTTCAAGTTTTTTTTCCCCTCAAAGAGGAAAAAATCTGATCCTATGGAAGAGAATGTTTGGCCAAACTCACCTTGGCACCTGCATTTGCGGATGTGCACGTTGGACACTTGGAAGTTAGCATGCAAAGCTGTGCAAAGAGTTATAGTACAGTTATATAGTTACAGTTATACTTCATCCATCAACCTATGGTGATATTTCTTCACATTTAATTATTGACTCTGAAGACGGGAAACCTTGAAAGCCATACCTGCGCTGCAGTAGAGCTCGGCCAGGATGACCAGCAGGAGAGAGATGCTCAGGAGCCGGGACATGATGGTGGGAAACTGGTTTCTGATCGCTCGGGACCAGATTCTGATATTTATACACTGATGCTGAGGTCACCTCAAAAGGGGAGCTAGGGGGCCAGTCGTGGCACGTCGAAGGGAGCATTTCAGAGGTTCTCAACCGTGCATGGATTCGAGAGTGAAATGAGATGAATGTGGAGATAAATGTCTTCCCGCATGCAACACAAGCACGTACGCGTTGAAATAAATAAATAAAGAAATAAAGAAATAAATAAATAGAAGAAAAAAAACGTTGACTTCCGGATAAATTTTATAGTGTAAATATTGAAAATAATATTCTATTTTAGATTATTTTTTCATTTTCAAAAACTTTATTTCATAAAATAGCTTTGTTTAAAACACAATGACTCCGAAAGGATCTATTTTTTAAAGTTATTTTTTTTCTTTTTGTTAAAAATAAATTGGGTGAATATATCGATTTAATTCTTTTTCTTATGGTATTCATTTGCTGGTAGATTTCATTCATTTTCTCCAATGAGACCTGCATGATACAAGGTCAGATTTGTGCTGTTAATCATTTATTTCTTGTAACCATTCAGTTAATAATAACCCACTGCTTGTGAGTCGTCGACTTTCTAGTAAAATTAGATTTTAAGGATAATATCACAAAAAAATTGACGAAAGAATGCTTGGATACATTTATTTTCCTTCCATCTGTTGTTATTTTATTCACATTTTGTTATGCGTGGCACGCGACTTTTTTATTTATTCATGTATTTATTTATTCATTCATTTATTTTTCGTGATGCTTTAAAGTACTTAACCGTGTCTGTCACTGGCCGGCGCCTGAGTCACTCTCGGCTCTTAACGTGCGTAAAGTGCGCTCGGTATGATTTGGCACATCTACAGCCATTAATCCGAAGTGTCAGCAGCTGTCCTTTCCACCAACCAGGTGGAAAGGACGTCCACATTTAGCTGGGAGTCGACACACAATGCGAGGAAATCCCCAGGGCCGAGAAAACGACGCGGGGCCCCTTTAAATCGACGCTCCTTTTGCGGAGAGCGAGAGAGCGAGAGAGCGAGAGAGAGAGAGAGAGAAAGAAAGAAAAAGAGAGAGGGAGAGGGAGACAGATCTGATAAACAACAGCGTTTTCAGAAGCCGTTTTCACCGGATTCAGCTCTTTGCCGTGGAAGAGGAAAAGGTGAGCTCATGTCTGCGATGTCTTGGTGAGACAACAAACAGGTTACGACAAAGAGATCGGCGGTTTCAGATAGTCGCTACGGCCGGGGAGGCACTTTGTTTCAGTGAGTGGCTCGAAGACACTGTGAGACGGTTTAATCCCGAGGGAGACATTTACACCTGTTATTTGCAATTGATAAGGCATCGCCTGTTCCTATACCGACATTTGAGAAGTGCGCGCACTTCTCTGAGCCCTTGCTCGGAAACCGCCCGATCTCTGACGTGCGTGCGCTACTTTTGACAAACGTGTTTTATTTCATTCACAGGCTACGCGGACTTTCCCCTCTGTGCTCTTCAGCGTTTTTCTTTGTCGCCTGTTGTTCCATACATTCATGGTTGAATTGCGGAAGTGAAAAGGCTCGACGCACGGCACGACTCGAAACCTGGACTCCGAGGACATCTAGTGGCCAGTCGGGGGAATCGCACACGCCGGGGATGTACGGAGCTTCAGGCATCCCGGAGCTCATCCCGCCCGGCGGACCGCCGAGGCAGCCCGGTCCGGCAGATCAGTATAACCCGGGACACCCCCAGGTAAATGGTCGTGGTGGGGGGGCCAACCCTCAGAGGCTCGGACAGAGGGCTCCCAAGCTGGGACAGATCGGACGCTCCAAGAAAGGTGGGTATTGAAAGACTATTCTTTATTCAAACTACGCATGGTTATTCTTCCAAAATCGTAAACACGGACAGGTGATCAAAATTGCTGTTGCTATAGAAACCAGTGGACTCAGCATTTTAAGAAGTGCTACGTTGTACTTATAGGTTTTAAGAGTAAAAAATTTTCAGTCTTGCATGTTTAAAGCCCAGTATTTTACATTATTTTGTATCTTATTCAGGTTATTTTAAAATTCTAGACAATAGAATGGTCAACTTTGAATATTTATAATGTTAGTAGCCTATTTTTTTCCAAATTGGTTCAGTAATCCTTGAAGTGGGTTCACAAACTTTCCAGCACCACAGAATTGATGCAAAACGGTCATAAACATGTGGGTACACAGCAAAATATTTATTTATTTCATTATGATGAAGTATTTGACAATCTGTGGTTCCCAGATTGGTGCCTGACGGAGATGACCTTGCCTACACATTGATTCGGGGCTTTTTATTTTGAACTCAGATTCACATTTCTCAGGTTAAGGTTATCTTAGCATGCTTGTTAACCACAGGAGCAGCGGCTGATTGGACAAATGAGCTGCCTGGTCCCACATTTTTTGACCTTTTTGCTGTTCTCTCCTCAGTGGACTTGGAAGATGAAGACCTGGACGACATCATGAACAACAATGGACAGTGTCCTGTATCCCTGTCGCCCATCTCCTAAACTTTACCGAGAAGTGCCAAAAAAAAGAGAAAAAAATAAATCAAAACAGGAAGAATTGTCAAAACTGCCCGTGGGCACTATTGGAGCTTGTCCAGTGTCCTCCTAAAGCTTCTGGAGGCTCATAAAGGCACAAGTAAAGGGTCGCCTGGCGCCATCTGACGCCTTGACCCGACTGTACATAGCATTTATTTAACTTAATCGATGAGTCTTGACTGTGAATGAATCGTATTGCATCGGCCTCTATACCTTGGCAGGCAGCAGGCTTTCAGGACTTGAGCAAACAAGGGCTATTTTTCCCATGGATGCACTGGACAGATCTTTAGATGACCTCAGCTTGTCTGCGGGGCGAACGCACACGGCGCCGGGCGTCGTGCTTCTGTTGTGCAAACTTCTCTACTTTCACACTTGATGTGGTGTGTGATTATCCAGCAGATGGAAGCTACAGCTTATTATTTATTGTTCTTTACAGAAAAAAAACAAAAACACTTTTGCTGTGTTGTTACGGCTTTGTGGTTTTTCTACCTTTTTTTTGTTGTTGCTTCTGTCTTTCAGGCCTGAGATCTACATTTCCAAAATGGTGCACTTTGTGAAAATGCCTCTTCTGTGCAGTGACACGTTGAATTCTATGCATGGGAGTCGTGTATTTAAAAAAACAAGAAAAAAAAACCAACTAAACATAACAAAACCTCCAAATGCCTGATTTGGTATCCTGTTTTGAAGGGCTACGTTGTATTTGAAACCGTGCCGCCACTACAATCCACAAAAACCTGCAGCGTCAACAAGGCCTGTTGTTAGCCTGAGCTGTGGACTCAGCGGTATGTTTGTATGATTATTTTTCTTTTCTCCTGTGAGGATTTGTTTGTTTCACAGCAAGCGCTGGCCAGGGAACTGTGATTAAAGACGTGTACAGCTCGAAATTGCCAAATACTATTTAAAAATGGATGACTAGCACACATATTTATAATAGCTGCGTTCAATTCTGCAGTTACCTGCATGTTTAGGCGGTGTAATTATCCTATGAGATCATGAAAACATTGCCGAAAATAAGCTCTCACTGCTGAGACAATCCTGAAAATGACATGTCTTAGATT
>BJFM01002734.1:84081-120673 GCA_016586285.1 Arothron firmamentum
ATCTGCTTCTGACGCCGACGGATGACGGCGTGACATTGGACCAGCGCGTGCACCTCACCTTTCGAACCCAGTTGGGCATGATGTGCGTGCTGGACGTTCGGTGGTGCAGGTTGAGGACGACGACGCTCAGGATGACGGAGAAGGTGACCAGGATCATGGTGAACATGACGTAATTGACAATGATTGGAATGCCCAGGGACGTCTCAGGGACCTTGTCAGCCAGCAGAAGCATGAAGACAGTCAGAGCGATGAGGACAGAAATGGAGAGAGTCATCTTCTCTCCTGCGGACAGTTTACGGAAGGAGTTACGATGGCTGGGCTTAGCGAGCCTTTGCTAAACTGAACAGGTCAACAGGCAACACAACACGCACACACACACACACACACACAGAGACACACAGACACACAGACACACACACACACACACACACACACACACACACACACACACACACACACACACACACACACACACACACACACACACACACACACACACAGATTCTGAGTAACATATCCAGGCAAGTGGAGTCAAAACATGTCAAAACACGCTGACCTGCTCCGGGAGGCAGGTAGAAGACAAAAATAGCCAGCACGCTAGTGAGGATGCAGGGCATGATGATGTTGATGATGTAGAAAAGCGGTTTCCTTTGTATGATGAGGTAGAAGGTGATGTCCTCATACAGGTCTTCCTTGATGTTCTTTCTTGTGGGTTTGTGACAGATGGCCCACTCTCCATTTTCTGTGGACAAAAAAAAAAGAAGAGAAGAAGTCTGGTAATCTTACTTTACTAGCATTATGCATAGGGCATCGATCTTCTTTAGAATGGGACTCTTGGGTTGCTGAAAGTAGTCACTAACCTGTGAATGCATTTTCGTCTATCACGATCTCGTGGACCTCTTTGCCGTCATCATCCAGAAAGTACTGCAGGTCCACCTCGGAGGCATCGTAGGTGTACGAGCGGAAAACCATGCTGCAGTTCTGCCAGTCGAATGGAAAGTACGAAACCTACGCGAGGGAAAGTGTAAACTTCCAAACGCGTTTAGGAACCCTTGGGGTGTGAGTCTGCTGGTCTGCAAACCCAGCAGGTAGTACCTGGATTGAGCAGGAACTGCGGTAGATGGCTGGAGGAAGCCAGTTGACTGTGCCATCATTGTAAACCAGGACGTTGACGTAGAGAGCCACGTCGAACTGACCGTCATTACTGTAAGGATTGAGATAAGAAGATGGTGAGCAGTGTTGCCTTGCGAGTGTGGGACCTGGATTTAAATCCCCTTAGGGCCAGGGGTTTTCCCTGTGTGGATCTTAAATTTTCTCCTTGTGTCTGCTCTGGCTTCATCCCACAGTTCCAACAGATGAATTAGTGATTAAAACTCGACCTTAAGCATGAAAGTGAACGTTTCCATGCATTATCCACCTTTGTGGAACCCCCGAAGGCAACTTGAATAGGCTCCAGGCCCACCCACCCCAACCCCTGGCCTTGCCCAAGCCCTTACCCCAGCCCCCTGGATTATAGAAGATGCATGATAGATATATGGAGTCTGATGTTCTACATATCCTACATGGCTATAGGGCCAATTAGCCTTATGATGCTATTGTCATTTTATGTATATTAGCATATTAGCTACATAAAAAGATTCAATAACAAGAAATAACAAGACGATATGTGCTAAAAGAAACACCTTATCAACCTGCTTTTACATCACCCTGCATTTTTTGCTCAGTAGAAATGGGTTTGCACAGCTCATTGATCAAACCGATGTGGCAAAAATAATTTATTTTAACCTTTGACAAGTTCGTGACCGTGACCTATGAATCAAGCTTGAGCCGAGTCGGGCACTCACTTGTTTATGAGGTAGATGTCAGGCCGCCACACCTTATTGGGAGGGATCCTCAAGACTGTGATGTTGTCGTAGTCCTCTGGTTTCCATGACAACCTGTAGTCTGACCATGCCTGCAATTAAAGGGAGGAAAAGGGAAACAGTGCAAGTCACAGTGGTGAATTTGTTACTGCAGCTCCCGTACACTTCTGCCGTTGACAAAACAGGCCGAGCTGGTCCCACCATTCGAACCCCACCGACAGACACACATTCTTGTGTGATGCCACAAACACTGAAGCTGTCTGGAACTTCTGATTAGCACGGGAAAGGCAAAGACACGGGCGAGTCAGAGGATGAGGGGGGGTGGAGCAATGAAATTATTTTTGCTCGCTTATAGGAAGTGACAAGTCCATTTCGGGGCAGGGCCAGTGAGAAGAAAAGATAGGAGACAGGAGCGAGAGCAATGGAGAAGCCCTGGAAGCGACTGGTTGGCAGGCCCGTACCAGATTCATGAAAACGTTGGTTGTCATTTCTTCGTTTTTCTCGTTCTGTTGAGAGACAGACAGGGAGATAGTAATGCAGCAGCAGCAGCAGCAGATCAGCGATTGTGGACGGTTGGGTTTGTACCGACCAGGCTGACAAGTTGAGACAGGGTCATCCCCACCCGGACCATCACCTTCTCCTCCCAGTAACGAGCTGGCCTGACCTTCATGTTGTAGTTACTGAAGAGCTTTTGGTGGAGCTTCCGTTCTATTTCTGAGGCTCCTGGATACGAAGACACAAAGAAAAAGGAAACAACAGGGATGAATTGTGTTTTATTATGTAATGTGTTTGGATTTCTGTAGAGAAGGACCCACCAGCAGACAACGTTCAAAGCTCCCAGTAATTTAACATTTCTTCAGCAACAGTAAACAAAACAATGGTCAGAGGCAGGTTCAAAGCTCAGAATCTAGAATTAAAAAAAAATAATCCAAAAAGCATAACTTAAAAAACTCTTCAAAAGAAACAAACGATACTGATTTTTAAAGCTGTGGCAAGGCACAGAGGACAATTAGGCACAGGGTGAAAGGTCAATGGCTCACAAAACAGGAAGTAGAACGGTGAAGCCTGAGCACATGACAAACCAAAACGTAAACAAAAGCAGATGACCCCATGATTAAAACACAACCAATGTGTCACTGGGAAACTTAAAATCAAACCCTACAACAGCAACAATTCCACTCCTCTTTCTACTGTTCCTCTATTCCCGTATTGACCCTTCTTATCTTCCTTTACCCAACTGGCTTTCAGTCGGAGAAACTCTAGCCTCCCAAAAATGCCACCTGGCGGCAGTTCCTGATAGCAGACAACGATAACGTCTTCTGTTGAACTCAGAATAATAAACACACATCCATCCCTTTTTTTTTTACATTCTGTCTCCAGTTTTTGATACAAGTTAACTCATGCCGAGCTGTCGGACAATATTGTGATTAGCGCTCCACAAACAACCCCTGATTGATTGAGGGGGATGAAACCTAAAGTGAAAAGTAACAGCCTGAGTTCGGGACAAAAGCTGGGCTTAAATGCATCAACAGTAAAAGCAGGACTGCAGCACCTGACACATTCCAGCGACAACCGGGCCACTGCATATTTGTTCTCAGTGGTTTAGCTGAGCCCACAGTTGGTTTAAGTCTCATTGGGATGACCAACCTAAAAATACACTGTGTGTATGTGTGTTTGTGTGTGTGTGTGTATGTTCCCAGTATGGGTGCAGTGGTGCTTTACTGGTTCATGCGTGATGTATCTTGCCATGTCAAACACTGTGCATTATTACACTCTAAAAACAAGTTGGGAAGGATATTAGAGTTGTAATTTTCTATGCAGATGATGGACTGATATTTACTCCAAAGATATCCAGATATGACGGGAAAACAAGTTTTACACAGAAGGACAGACAGGACATGCGGAAGAAGCAAAAGTCAGTGGGGGGAGGGGGGCAGGTGCGGTTCGATGAGTAGCAAAGGTGACTGAGCTAATGTAATTGATATGCTATGAGGGAATGGGATCAAAGGGATGTCTGAGATACCAGCTGCATGCGAGACAAAAATAGGCTGTGATTAACAAACAATGTGTTCACGTGAATCGTTACGGAGCAGGAATGGTTTTTTTGGGGGGAGAGTTTGGTTTTTCCAGGCGGATTTCATCTCCTGTGTATCACTGGCTTTTCTTCTGCCTTTATTTCCTAGAAGTAAACGATACTCGGGGGATGATGGGAGAAAAGTCAATGCCCAAATGAGCGATCAAACGAGAACTAATCTTAAATCACTTCACAAAAGCACAATATGAGGTTAGAGGTCAAAGTCAGAAAACTTTCAGTCCATTTTTTTTTTTTGTTCAACTTTCTGCTGCTTCTTTCCTTTCTTGTTTTGATCAAGAATAGAACTATCAAATGCTAACTGTCTGGCACAAATTAAGCAAGCATTCCATGAAAAGCACTTACCGGTAAAGGTGAGACAAAGACAGCTGCATGTGATAATAAATACATTCATCCTGGAAGGACTGGCCATCCTTGTTTGTCCGTTCATGACATTGACGGCATCCTACACCTTTATGAACCAATTAAAGGCCCTCCGATGTTCACCGATCCCTCCGCACGATTACCCAAGGCCTCAGCGACACAACTTTTGGCGTCTATGTAGTTCCTCTATAGAAGCATCTTTGTTATGATAACAGCTCTCTAGTCTATGTTCAGCTCAGGCTCCCCCTGTGAAATCTTTGTGGCTCCATTGGTGTTACCAGGGTCTGATTGGGCGGAGGGGGGGAGTGACGAGAGGGCGGAATGCCTTTGTACCAGCTAGCCTTTGGGGCAGGCACCTGTTGGCGCTCACCAGCCTGAGGTTGGAGGAAGCGGAAGCGGGAGTGGGGGATGCTCGGGGTGGGGGTTTACGGAGATGGAGAATAGGCTGTGGGTCATGACAATTGAGATATTTTTGGGTGGGGTGGAGCATGGAGATGAATGGCAGCAGACTTTCCCCTTGAAAGCCTGTTCACATCTGAGGTTGAAGTGGGTGAGGGAGGGATGACATTTCTGCCTCCTTTTTCCTTCATTCTTTCCCACCTTCTGTCAAAAGATTCATTGCAAAGTCATACAATATTTGCAGGAAATCACCCTAGCAGACACCAGCGGAACAGCAGAAAGAGTTAAACTAAGTGAGTGGGAGTGGTTATGATGAGGTCCTACAGAGCTGACAGTGATTCAACCTGAATTTAGGCATGGCAAACTGGCTTTATTGAACTTAGGTTACGAAAATATCTGTCTCCCGGAAGAGTAAAAGCAATAAAGGAGAAAGAAACTTTGACTCTTTTTTTCGGTCTTCCAAGGACGCTAAAGTCAAACCGTGATCCGAGATAAGAAAACACCCCCATCACCTGCGCTTGTTTTCTCTATTACTTTGTGTTTGCAGTGCCCTGGTTGGGTTTTCAGTGCAAAAACACTAACAGGACATAAATCTGCTTCCGCATTGAGAGATGAGAGAGAGAGAAAAGGTCTCCAATGTGCTGCCTCTGAAGATACAAATCAGCTTTAAAGTCCCCATTGTATCTGTACGTACAGTCTCCCCGGTGTTACAATTTGATACAAGGTCAAAGGGTTGGATAATTTGCAGAGAGATTGAATTAGGCCTCATCCTCTTACTCTAACTTTGAAGCGCCGTTACTGCAATCTAAAAAAAGCCCATGGTGCGCTTCATCACAGAAATATCAGGGAAGACCATGCGGGGCTGACGCAGGACCAGTTGGTGCCTTTGATATCCACCCTTCAGATCTTTATTTTAAAAAGAAAACACCAAAAGAAAGACAAACTTTTTTTTTGTACAAGGACAGGAGTGTGTTCTCCTCATGCAAATTACAGAAAATGTCGTGCATGTGTGAGCAGGGTGGCGCATCCGCGATGAAAGCTGCACATTAAAGGCGGCAGGTCTCTGGCATAAAGGGAACTGGGCTGCAGCAGCAGAAGCCGGTGCACGGGGTCGGCGTGCGTGCACCGCAGAATATCCTGCGCAGACACACACAAAAAAAGCAGTGCTGGAAATACAAAGAGGATTAATGGGTGCAGAAATATCGGCAATGCAGTGGCACGAAATGAAAGGCGCATGTACCATTTAGTCTGTTTCAGTGTTTATGTGCGAACATGGTTTATGAATATCCCACATTAGCTTCAAAGTCCCTCTGTGGCTAACATACCACCAAAACACATCAGTAGGTAGATTCATGTGTTTATTATATACACAATAACTGGTGCAATAACATCGCTTTGTAAAGTATATTTCATACAATTATCAGTGTCTCTTCACTTATTACTTTGTAACCCTTGTGCTCCATGACAGTTTGTTTTATTATCCTCGCTTGGCTTACTACAATGCGCTTGATTTAGTGTATCAGCTTTTGCTAATCAGTCTCAGTCATTGGTTATCAGTTTATCCATATTGATTTTATCCAGCGCTTTCTGCCTTAAGGACTGCGTGTGACAAGGGAGGTGAAAAAGAGATGATTCCATTCAGTAGTACGACACCAGAGATGTCATCCCAGCATCCGTTAGGGTTGAGATTGTATGTAGGTGCTTTGTAAAAAAAAAAAAAAATAATAATAATAATAATAATAATAAAAAAATAATAATAACCCAGAGCGTCCTCCTGCTGATGACTGGCAGGAGAAAGGGGGACAAAAAGGGATGACGGGGCAGCATGTATGCTGAAATGTCCAGCATACATGCACAGTTATAATCACAGGACTAGCTGCAGTGCTAAAGAAATGGATGCTTCATCAAGAGAATGCATTCAATAGGTTAGAGTGAAGATAGAAAAAAACAATATTTTTAGATTTGGCAAGGTAAAAAAAAAAACAACTAGCAGAATACACCCCTCCACTGCATCGGCTAATTGCTTTCCTCTTTAAAGTCATAACCACTGAATAATGTATTATTATATATTGCAATGTCTTCCAATGCACACGTTGATATTTGACATTTCGTATGTTGCCACAGATACAGTGCCTCAAGGACATTCGATGACGTAACCGTTTCATTCTTCACGATGTTACGAAAGCCACATGTCCTTCTGGGTCATGGGGAAGGGATTTCCAGGTGTATGGTTAAAGCTAGCCTGGGCGAAAATGGCCAAAGTGCCCACAGTGGTGAAGATGACAAAGATCACGAGGAACATGCGGTCCACGACCATGGCGACATACTGCCAGTCCTTCTTCAGCTGGAAGGGGATGGAAGGGAGGATGAAACAGCAGGTAGGAGAGGAAAAGGGAAAACTGCAAAAAGAAGATCATTTATAGAAATCAACTTACAGCTTCGTAGTCCTTCTCAGCCTGCAGGGCCTCGGCGATGTACGTGATAGCCTCCATCGCAGATTTCAGCTCCTCGGGTAACGAGAGATAGGAGCTGGGCCCGTCGATGAACTTCCTCAGGTCTGTGCACAAGCCGTCGGAGTGAAATCTGCAGAGAACAACGTACCTTAAGGTCACAGGCATGGAATTCTCATTCCCGCTGATGTGTTTACAGGCTAATTAACATCTGTTAAACTGGAGACAGGTTGCGAGACAGGTTGCAGGTCTCCGGTGCGCTGTGCTGTCATTTGGAGAGGAAGAAAGAGAAGGTCAAAGGAGCTCCCTTGGCTTGCTGTGCCAGATCAAGGACTCTCCATTGTAGATGGGAAGCTTGTTTTTGCTCATTTTTTTGAACAGCATATTGGCATTCAAAAATTATTTATGATGAAACAAATCACATTAATTTAATATGCCAAGACATTTATCACCAACTAACTCCTTTGAACCTTCGTAGACAAACTAATAACACAGTATTTGCATCAAAAGTTCTACCACTAGCCGACTAAAGAACCTCATTAGTCATTAACCTTTTCTGCTCTGATTTCCCCTGCTGCATTAATCATACCAAACGTCCTTGAGCAGTGATGCATGTCTCCATTAGTCGCTTCCAGCAGTGCGTCAGACGCACAGCTGTAATCCTCCTACAACTTTGAAGCAGAAAGGCCATGCGAGTGCCTCTGCAAAGAAAGGCCTGCATGAGGAGAGCTGTCGCTGAGTTAGAAATTGTATTTATGCACATCCATAGGGATGAGAAAGATAATGCTATGTGGGGGCTACAATATGTAAAGCAACTGCGTCATGATGGGAAAATGTCAGGTCACCAAGTTTCCCCTGAAAAGGTTTTTGCTAAAATATTCACCTTTAAAACTCTTAGTCACCGCCATCACCTCATCTGTGTTTTCCAGGAACACCTGTTACTTGATGAAACACCTTAAATATTAAACACCTCTCCTTCATTTAATTCTCAAACAAAAACTCAGGCTAAACAGCATACCACTAGGGGGCAGTGTGGCAATATCAGTTGGACAGCCAGCTGCTGGGGCTAAATATAGCATGTTAATGGTTTGTATGGCAGTTATACCAGTACAGCAGCTGTTGTGTATGTTATATATGCTGCAAATATAAGGATGGACAGTAGATGGAGACAGAGTACTGGAGTAACCCACAAGTGACACAAACATGCAGACAATGTGTTTTTTATCAAAATAATCACATTTAATTTTTTTTTTTTTTTTTTACGACACACTGAAGGCTGCATCACAGCCCCACGGGGTAGGCTGGAGCCTTTCTCAGCACTATAACGTAAGAAATGAAGATTGGTTTTAGCAGGGAAATAAAACGGAAAGATGTTTTCACGAGATATGCGAGGAATGCATCTGTAATTGGCCCACGGAATAAAGCGCAATCACAAAACAGGCTGTTTTCTCCTGACATATGCTTGAGGTGATGACTGGTGGATGTTTCATTAAACATCGGAAGTGGTACAGGAAAACTGAAAAGTTCTGAAGGGTTCTTACAGAAAGCTACTTCACGCTTCAGTAATATTAAACGACTGTGTACATTGGCAGTCACCTGTTGGGTTTGGGGAACAGGACGGACAAATCAGGCTTGCGGATGAAGTATTCGTCGGCCACCTTGTTGACGGTGGGGATCTTTTTCTCCCGGCGGGGCAGGACCTCCAGGTAAAGCGAGGTCTCAACTTTGGGCCGCATCATGTACAGGTAAGGAGGCAGAAGGTGGATGAAGATCTGAGAGGTGAAACAAAACAACAAAATGAACTGATGGACTTCTGTCAATGTTGGACATGTCTGCTCTCCTCGTGCCTTTGGGGGTCTTTGTATTTCATTTTGTGAATTACCTGATAGTTGAAATAATTTCTGTTGTCTATTATGACGGAAAAATCTGTTGAGTTCTCAAGCTGAACAGTTAGATAACCTCCAAGAACAATGGGTGAGGCAAACCAAATAGGAAAAAAAATTACTTCATTTTGATCTGTCCTTGAAGAGAAAAATACACAATACACAATAGCTAGCTAGCTAGCAAGCTAGATAACACCTTGAAAATTGCATCAGTAGAGTTTTAATGACTGTAATAAAACATTGCTTAGAGAAGAAAAGTCGCTATTCAGCATTTTTTTTTTTTTTTTACATTATTATTGTGTTGTTCTTGCCGAACTGAGATGGTCTGGATTTCTTCATTAGAGGGTAAAATAAACATGACTCACACTCTTGCCGTTTGATTCACGCTGTTTCGCTTTTGTGAGGATATTAATGCTTTTGGTTGTGTTTTGCGAGTGAAAACACAACTGTTAGCGTGAAAGAATTTTAAAAGAAAGAGTGAAGTGTGGGTTGGAGGACGGAGAGCAAATCCGCTGCTCGTGCCATTAATTAGCTGTGAGGAACGGGCCGCAGATGGAGGTTAGTGCCACGCGCCATGACATCTAGGCTTTTGGTGGACTGTGTCGCTTAAATGCAACACACCATTGCACCCGCCCAACATGTTATTGTAAAAACTGACATTATTTAATTAAGCCTGGACCACAGTTCACCACTCTGATGGAGGCTAATATAAAAGTTTTAATTATTTTTCAAATCACTTTAATTATGTAAAATAGCACAACTCCCCCATTAACAAGCAACCATAAGGCGCTACAATCGATCGCTGCAAAGCCTCAGCTAATCTGCTGCCATTTCTTTTGCAATTAGCTTCATGACCTTTGCGGTCTAATGGTATTTATTTGCTAGTAATGTCTTTGAGTGTTGAATAAATAAACAACTATGTATTGTGGGTGAGCGGCTTTAATTTGTACATTTTGGACACATAGGGAAAGAGGTTATGTTTGGAGAGGTCGACAAAGGGTTTGAAAGGTCAACATTTGTGGCGAAATCGACTCTGGATTTTTCTTAATATAAGATATATTATATGTAACGCTAACAATAAAAGACCACATGCATAGTTGTCTTAGTTTACTTCCTTGGTTCTGTCATGGCTTCAGTTGTATTTGTTTGCACCACATCACACAGGTAGGCATAAAGAAACTTTGGCCGTTATAAATTAAAACTTGCTAGCTTTAATAGAATTGCATTGAAGGCTATGTTACAAGAAATAAACAAATGTACAAACAACACTCTGATGTGTGGAATAATAATGTAACCAGTGGCGACCTCACCTTGCGAACCCACATCGGCATCTGGTGTGTGTTGGGTGAGCGGTGGTGCAAGTTCAGGACAACCACGCCGAGGATGACCGAGAACGTCACCAGGATCATGGTGAACATGATGTAGCTGACAATGATGGGCACCCCCAGCGATGTTTCGGGGATCTTTTTGGCGAGCAGCAGCAGGAAGACGGTGAGGGTGAGCAATACGTTGATGGACAGGCCCATCTTTTCTCCTTCAAGGGGAAATGAAAACAATTCAACGCATGAAGACGTGACATTGGTGAAGTTATTTCTTTTTTGAGGGGGTTGCTTGAGATCAATATTCATTCTTGTTGACAGTTGCTACATCTGGTTTTAGGAGAAGCGGCCTTGTTCATCCTACATCTGAATGAGTTTAGCCACAGCTGGTCCGTGTAATGACTCTAATAGGAAATTAATCTCCCACTCTAAGTGAAGCTGAGTGGCTAATAGTGCACAGCCTAGCAGCGCCGTTCAGTCGGGGGTCATTTAGGAGCTGTGTTTACCTCGGATTGGTTTGAAATGGTGAGTAATGAGATATTGATGAGCGGGAGGGTTGCGCGTGCTTGCAGAGGAGCATTCTAAGTTCAGGACTCACTTACTTTTTTTGCACAGCCACATTAGCATGGATCTAGCTTCGCGTTAAGAAGCTAACAGCTGATATTTCATCCGAATTGTTGAACAATGAATTAGGTTTTCATGAAGGTGGCGTTGCAAAAGCCATCCTGTCCCTTACCTCAAATTCTGCCTAATCTCTGGTTCTGTCTCTTCATGTTCATCTTCTCAATTTCTTCTGCTCCCTTGAAATACTTTCACAAAACATTGGTCTTTACAAGATTTAGGCAGTTCTGAGCCTGAATTTCAAAGTATTAATAGAGGATTTACTAAACGTGAGTTCTTTGCATTACCCACTTAATGCATGTAAACAGGTTGATAGCATTTTAATTTTCAAGGATATTGATCCAACGGCTCTCTTTTGACAGCAACCATCTAACCTCAGACTGAAGGCCTTATTGCTTTTAATATGACAAATGTTTCCCCTTTTAATCGGATAACTGTGGGTTAGCAGTAATAACTGATTTATAGATTAGAGTATATATTATTTTTTAGTGTCAATATACCAGCAGCAATTCAAGTGCTCTATACAAAGTTTAGAAGTCCTCTAGCTAATCCTGGAACTCCTAGTTCCTCTCACAGTCCAAAAATGTGCACATAGATACTTTAGGTAGCCCCAAGCCCCTGGAAAGGCCTCTTGCCCATTGTTGGCCCAGGCACAAACACCCTTACAACCCTAATTAGGAATTGGATGGGTATACCTGCATCAGGAGGCAGGTAGAAGTTAAAGATGGCGATGATCGTGATGAGGATGCAAGGTAGGATAATGTTCAACATGTAGTAAAGAGGCTTCCTCTCAATGATCAGGTAGAAGACCATGCCCTCGTATTCATCATCCAGCATGACCTTCCTGCTAGGCCTGTGTTTGATGTACCACTCGCCGCTCTCTGGAGAGATATTCAAAATTGAGGATAATGCAACAGACTAATATGTGTGCATAAAATAAAGAGAAGAGAAGAAGAAAAAGAAAATAACAAACACCACTGAAAGCCTCGTCCAGCTGGACCTCCCTGATCTCCTGGCCTCTCGAGTCCAGCGCGTACTGAATATCTATCTCTGTCGAGTCGTAGGTGTAGGAGCGGAACTGCATGGAGCAGTTCTGCCAGTCGAAAGGAAAATACTCTACCTATCGAGGAGATGGTGATGTGTTTACATTAAAAAAAAACCAAAAACATTTACAATTTGATGGATGAAGTTTTTGACGTTCACCTTTACTCCACACGAACTGCAGTAGAGAGCCGGGGGAGTCCAGGTTACCCTGCCGTTGCTATAAACCTGGACGTGGACCTGCAGCGCCACTTCAAACACTCCATCGTTACTGCAAATATGAAATACTCTGTCACTTCTCATATATTTCCTGTTTCTCTGATCTATTTTTAAAAAATATTGAATCAAAATCTGGACAAATGAAATAGTTTCCCTTCAATATTTTTTGAACCTCTCGAAATCTCATAAGCACAATGTTCATACTTATTTATGAGGACAATGTCAGGCAGCCAAATCTTCCCGGATGGGATACGTAAAACCTCGATGCCGTCGTAATCCTTAGGTGACCATGACAGCCGGTAATCTGTCCATTCCTGTTTTGAAAAATGAGTTGGCACTGTTTAGACTAACATTAGCTAAATAGAGGTAATGGACATGAAAAGGGTGGGGGCAAAAAGGAAGTTTGTTGACTCATTACTTTTTCATGTTTGTCTTTTTTTTCCCACAACTCTAAGATGAATGAGATAAATGAATGACTCCCATGTGCATGTATCCTTGAATAAAGGAACATCATCTGCATAATTAGTCATTCTCAGTATACAGATTATTATGAGTGATCAAAGTGGTGGGGCTAATTTTGAATATTATTTGACTTTTTATTTTTAGTTGTGTTGATACCTAAGCTGAAGTGGCAAAATGAGAAATTGCCCACATTTTACATATGTAAATAAGGAATCTTGTGGGTTTTTTGAAGCAACTTTCTTAATAAGTTGCAACAATTTTTGTTACTGCCGCAGTACATGTCCCATATAAAACTCTTAAAAACACTCACCAGGTTCATGACAACAGTTGTGCTCATTTCTTCATTTTTCATATTCTGCAAAAGAAATGTTGAAATGTGATGTCTGATTGGCGATGCGCTGCTGCGAAGTATTTCCAGCCTCTATTACACAGATTTCACATTTTACTTTGGCAAATCAAACAAAATATTATATACAAAATCAGACCGGGTAATGCTTATGTTGACATAAAAGCACTGAAGTCTCGTTCTGTAAAAATGGAAGTACTGTATAATATACTGCTATTCGTCTGCTTACAGTCAGATACCAAGGACACAATCTAAAATCCGATTCATGATCGTTCAGACTTAAAATAAATCTATACAAGAGAGGATTTAAGGAGCCTACTGTATATTCTAAAATGAGCATCAGTTACTTTCACAGTCACAAACTCATGAATGCTGCTAACAGGACGTGTGTAATAGTTATAGGATGTAGGATGTTGTTTGTGCATGTATTTGTGTTTTTTTGTGTTTTTTTTTTTTTACAGTCTTAAGCTATTTTTACTCCTTGTAGTTTTAATTTTGTGTCATGATTGTGGTTTGGGCCTAACCCTGAATCAGGAGGAGGTTTTTACAAACCTTCTGAAGAGGCTATGGAAGGTTTGGCCTCTGCTGTCCAACATGTATCAATATTAGAAGTGTCAAAAATGTGACAATTTTGCCAAATATTACAACCAATAGCTCTAAATTCTGACTCTAAATTTTCAGGATGATTGTGACAATAATTAAGTTCAGACTTTCAAATTGATGTGGAATTATTTGTTATGTTCCTTATAAATTGGCTGTGTTGAAGTCAGGACAAGATTGAGATTAACATCTTTATTTATGTTCCAGTAACATTTAATTGGATTATCTGACAGTAAATCTAATACGGTACATCCGTATAAACAGAATATATTACCAAATCCGACAAAAAAATCCACGTACCCTTGATCCAGATTAATCTAAAGTGATGCATATATCTTTTTCTTTTAACAAAACCATCCAATTTGGCATTCTGCCTTTTTTTTTTTTTTTTTCCTGGCCTGACCTGAAAGGTTTTGTTTGAAAATTACATTTTGGGAACTTGGGCGTAGTCCAGCGATCATGCATTAACCAGATTAATGTCAGCATTAATTTGATGTCGAACTCCACTGTGTTGTCACATCCGCAACTGAAACAAACCAGAGTGTCACGGCTTCAGTGCTGCTGTCGGATAAGGCTCAAAGGCATCACGTTTGCTAGCATTAGCGAGCGGAATTATATCAACCCAACCCTGCTTCTGTAAAGATCTGTAGGTTATTGCGTGTCAGCGTGAGGCTGTCTACTTAACAAGAAGGTGGGGCTTCCCTGAATCCAATTTGCTATTTAAAACTCTGGGAAGAATGTCACATGGACAGCTGCATGAGAACAGTTGAGAGAGGAGGGGGGGAAGGGTAGACACTATCACTTTCCCCACGCTTCCTGTAACCGTTTGTCCTCACTTCTGGGTGGCAATATAAGTCTAGTTCTGGGAAAACACAGAGCACAGAATGTGTCCAGAAAGAAAAATCACAAAATGACCAAGAACGAGGGTCCTCACAACTACAGAAACGGGAACTTGTAAAGTGGATGTCAAAACCTGTGATCATCAATAATCCAGCGTGATGATGATCGGATATCTCTGCTCGCATGTAGTTTTAGGTCTAGAGTCTCACCAGGCCAACAAAGGAGGACAGGATCATGCCCACACGGACCACCACCCTCTGCTCAGGACTGATGGCTGGCCTCACTTTTTGCGTGTAGTTGAAAAACAGAGTTTTCAACAGTGCGCTCTCCACCTCAATTGCACCTGGAAAATTAAAAAAAATAGGGATATGAAAGGCTGAGCAACCACACTAGTCGCACTAGTCAGCATTTAGTCATCCATTGCAGGGTTAGCACGGCCTTCGGATTGCACAACATTTACAGTTATGTTTACACCTCAGAGCGACATTTACAATGAACAGCTCGGATGACATCACTTTTGGCCCAATCAGCGCACTCTGTGGGATCTTACCTGACAGGAATAAATGACAATGATCATCCATCCGGATGCGCCCATCGGGAAAGGGCATGTGGAAGCCGGAAATCCGGATGCAGGCGGCTAAAAATTTAGGATTTTCTTTTTTTCCTTTCTCCTTATCAGTCCAATTTAGATGACTGAGGAAATCTCTATCAAAACCCACAAGCTCAGATGAGGTAAGAGCACAGCTGAGGTTAGTTTTTAGTAAATAACACCTCATCTGACTTTTTAACACAAGTGGCAGAAGTAACATTTATTTTTGTAACTTTTGCCCCTTTGTTTAAGACCTATTTAGCAAATGTTAGAGTGTAAATATGGTAACACAAAGTAAATACTGTATTACTTACTAAGCATTAGCATGGGGCTATAAGCCTTTTAGCAACATTTATATCATTTAACTGTGTTGAGAATTGATATGTATCCTCACGTTGTCATAACAATACAGTACGTTTTTTTGCACCGAAAGCCAGCAGATTCCATTTTAGCCCGTGGTTTCATTCTTGGTGAGTAGTTAGCAAGAGTTCTTCATTACAGGCCACTACAGTGCTAACTTGTGTCTTACCTCCCAGTGAGATCAGGCTGCAGGAGCAGCAGGACAACAGAAGAAGCAGACATTTCATGGTGGACCTTTCAGTTCTCACGTAAACAGGCCTCTTGTTTTGACACTTCCAAGTTCTACACCTCCCTCTGGTTGTTGTAGCTCTTGTTCTTTTCTAGCCGCCGCCAGCTAGGACTCTTCAGTAAGTTGTGTCCTGGTTTGTTTTGGACTGTTGTTGTCTGTCAGTCATGCCGGGCTGGCCAACTGCTGTTTGCTCATGTTACATCTGCGGGGAGGGGGCGGAGTGGTTGTTGGCCATTGAATTCTCCTGTCATTCAGGAGCAACATTTCAATGACATTTAAAAACTAAAAATCCCTGCAGATACATGTGTCAGGGCTATTATCTCTTCTCCTTTGGATTTGTTTTGTTTGATGAATGATAAAAAACTTACCAGTTCCATGTGGAATGGGCCGAGTATTTTTTTTTCGCTGTGTCATAAATGTGTTAGTTTGAGATAACGGTGGTACATAAATCGGACTAATGGACTTATGACACTTGTTTGTAAAAATTACAACACTGGCTTTAGCTGCAGTTACTCAGTGTGCACCATCACATATTCTATATGCAGTATATACCCACCCTATATTTCTCAACTCTTCCCTTGGTGCTACTCTTCACTCAGTATTGTTTATCGGCTGTCCATGCCAACGTAATTTATGAGCCACCGTCACCGCCCTATGGCCTGCTGCCAATTTAATTACCATAGAATTGAAATCACCAACAGCTCGTCGCCACCGTCACATCAAATCTGCCCTCATGGAATAGTTTTGAAACCCCATTCAGTCGTCGATCAAATTCAGGAAATGGTTCAAGAATTACCATAAATGATCATTATGTGATGCAAATGAAGGAAGGGAAGTGATTAGACTGATTCTTAGATTTAGATGCTGGCTGTAGAGATTTGATTCAGCTGCGGCATATTGAGGTCCACAACAGTTGGTTTAGGCCAATGTGTTCATCATTTATCCCAAATGTAAACAGCGAGGGCTGAGATCAGGGCAGGAAGACCAAGGAGGCGATTACTGGATGTGGAAAAAGAGGGTATAAAGTTAGCTGGATACAACTGAAGATGCCAAAGACAGAGTAATGTGAAAAAAATTCTGCCTCATAATTAAACTAGGGACAGCCAGGAATCGTAAAACAACCAGTGGCGGCTCATTGTACTTTGGCCCACTTTTGTCATATAAAGAGTTTAACCGAACTCCGCTAGTCATCAGTGGCACGTGGCCCATGGGTGTGTTTAAGCTAATTAATCATCCAATCCACAAAACATGCCATCACATCTTTCAAACATCTTTGGAGTCAAACGGTTCAAAAGTGAATAGACTGAGTAGACGGATGTTATAATCATACAAATATATGAGTTTGTTTTATTCATTTATATCCAATAATACAGCTCCCTTTGACTTTTGTGTAAGGTATTATAGAAATAAATACAGATCATATTGCAAATGCAGAGACAAAAGTTTGTGGGTATTACAGCATTGGAGGGAGGGGGTGGAGAGGGAAGGGGCAGATTAAGTTTAAAGGGGTTGAAGAGTAAATATGGGGGAGTGCGTCTCTGAAGTTGTCCAGTAAATGATAGGAGCATGCATGCTTTTGGTCACAGCCATCTGTGCTCCCAGAGTGTCTCAAGTCCTGCGGAGCTCTGTAGTCCTTCTCTCCGGGTGATCCGTGGATTTGGATGGTGTGTAGCAGTTATTCTGGATGCACCCTGCCTCCCTTTGCAGGAATATATTTATATATAGCTTCATATAGGTATACGTTTTTGCTCCGGTCGTACAAAAAAATGTTTTGTGGCTTTGATAGCTGGAAGACTTGAAGCATTCTTGTTGCATTTGGAAGACAAGGAAATAAAGATTACGGTGGTTTCCTTGAAAAAGCTTTCTTGGAAGACTTTGTCACGACAGCTTTGTCGTCCATGCAAAAATTGGGGAGTAGAAATGAAAACAACTAAAACCCTGTTAAAAAAAAAAAAAGAATTCAAAGGTCAAATACAGACTGGGGGGGGGCATTAAAGACATTGAATGATGAGCTCACATGCCGTCTGAGCCCGATTAAAAACATGTTGAATGATCAAAGGTCAGAGGTCAGTCAGCCAGTTGTTGGAGGGTAAGACTGTTGTGGTGGGAGTTAGGTGATGAAGACAAAAATCACAACCACGTCAAATCAACAATGTGGATTCTTAAACGGCATTGGGACAAATAAAAACACAGTCATCTCCGCATGTTACATGTGAACATGTGATTTAGCACTGGACACCGCTATTGCATTTGCTTTGGAGAGATGAAGCCCCCCCGTGATCTGTTTGAAAAGGTCACCACATTGAGCCACGTCCGCACTGATGTGTGTGTGTTTGCATGTGTGTGTGTGTGTGTGTGTGTGTGTGTGTGTGTGTGTGTGTGTGTGTGTGTGTGTGTGTGTGTGTGTGTGTGTGTGTGTGTGTGTGTGTGTGTGTGTGTCTGCGCGTCTCCAATACAGATGAGCCCAGAGATGGTGGACCGGCATTTTAAAACACACAGCTCGCGCTCACTGCTTTATTTAATCTGGCGAGCGTGTTCCGGTGCAGGAATTATGTTATTAAGAAAAAAAACAAAAAGTGAATCAAACGAAAGAGAAAATCGGCAGCGTCACTTTTCAGTCACGTGAGTCTTCCTGTTCCTCTCCTCCCTCCACCCCTCTCTCTCTCTCTCTCTCTCTCTCTCTCTCTCTCTCTTTTTGTGTTTTCTGCTGCATTGCAGATGTGGTGAAGGGACTCCACCTCAAAAAGTAACGCACACACGTGCACCCATACGCAGGGAAAAAAGTACGAAGAAAGTAAAAGCCTGACTAACACACAATGGAGTTCTATATCAATATTATCCCCCCCCAAACACACACACACACACACACACACACACACACACACCCTCCAAGATAATGTGGCTGCACCTTGTTAATGGAGTTTATTGCTTTCTGCCCAAGGACTCGTGCTCATCGATTCGGCCTCTGATTCATCTTCTAATTTTCCTCGCCGCTTTCTCTGTGCCAATAATTTCTTCGCTCTCATCTCAGGACATACAGTACCTGGACGTCGAACGAGGACCACCACCGCGGCAAAACAAATGAAGCGATAAGGAAACGCCGTCTCCAGGGTAAATAAATAAATAAATAAATAAATTGAAAAAGTCAAAGGAAGTTGTGTTGGGAGACAGAAGGTGAAAGTTCAAAGACGCCGTGCAACACGTTCTCTGCCTCTCTGGTCCTTCGCAGCCTCACATGACCTTCGCTGCAGTTGTCACGATGCTGTTCATACATCTATCCACTTCTATCACTCCTTTATATAACTCTTCCTTTAGATATACTATTAATATGCCGAGATATCCATCTTTAATCTCTCCGCAATTCAAAACGAACGCTGCAAAACGCCGATGCGCACCCACGAGAAACATGCATGTAATCATGCACATGCAAAAGACGATGAAGACACGTTTTCACAACCTTAAAATAACTTTAGACAGCAACTCAGTCTAAAACCATGAACACAGACACATCTACAGGATTTAAAACACGCCATTGTGTATTCGGATTACTCACATGGTTAATGTAAATTTAGGATTTGAAATAACAAGACCAAACATAAGCTAATGAGCTAGCGCTGCAAATGTCGTGTTTTATGCCCTTCTTATGTACATGTCCACTTGTGCGCTATACCTTTTTGACGCTTCACAGTTACATAAAAAAAAAAAGAAGCTGCGTGACAACTGTAAACACTTGATTCTTTTGTTTTTACTAAGAAACAGACTTGTAGAAACAAGTCATTTCTGTTACCCAATGAACAGGATCAAACCAAATGAAAATCTTCAAATTAATGTGATTGATTAGAGGAACGATCTGACAAACTTTTGTGTTGCCTTAAAGGGATAGATTACACTAAAATACAATCTTAAACAACAATTACATCACTGACAATGACGACAGAGGGATTTCAGTCTACAGCAAAAGTTTCATCCCAGAGGTTAACAGCTGCAGCATAAAATTCCAAAAATGCCTACGCCGCGCTTTTATTTTCAGGTCGGGTTTTTCACTTGTGTATCTTATCAAGATTTAATCGTGTTAGCCCTTGACTCTCCTTCACAGTTTTCTGTCAACTCTGAAATCAACAAAAACGGTCTCCCGTCAATCACCAAGCCCTTTGGATTATAAAACGACGATGTCAAGGCTACGTCTTTTCCTCTTGTCTGACAATATCTCTGTGGTCTCAGTCAGTCTTAATTGTACTCTTGTAAGCAGAAGTTGTATTTAATTAAATATTTGCGTAATTACTTTGCGAATTGTACTCAAACACTGTGTTCCGGATTCGGTAACCCACGAGGGGACGACTGGCCGCAAACCTGAGGGTCTATTTAACAGTTTAATTAAGGTCTTTAGCGTTGAATGAGGTTTTAAGAAAAAAACTCCTGTTAAATAAATCAAAAGATAATTGAGATTTCTGCCTGACGGGTTACAATTACATTCGTTCCCTCCCCTCTATTCAAATATGTGTCTTGGGCTCTACCTCTTTATTTTTCTCCCCCTCATTCAGGGAAAGAGAAGGCATAGTCTGTCGAACAATTTGCTTAGCAGCTGGCCTTTATTCTGCACAGGTTACCAGCTGTTATTATTTACAACCGCCGGTTACGGAAGGGCAGAAATTATGCACGAGACACGCACATTACAATAAATCTCCTTTAAAAGTCATCCGGCTCTCGTCACCAGCACACATCACATTCTCACTGAAGCACCGTGAGGCCACGTAAACATGAGGCGGGAATAATAACCATGCCTTTAGTGTTAGCCCAACGAACGGTGTATGTGAAGAATCACGTTGATCAGGAAAAAAAATGCCCCAAAACAGAACAAGGAGCTCTTGATCAAACCAGACAGATTCTGCAAATCTCTTCTCCTCTCCTCTCCTCTCCTCTCCTCTCCTCTCCTCTCCTCTCCTCTCCTCTCCTCTCCTCTCCTCTCCTCTCCTCTCCTCTCCTCTCCTCTCCTCTCCTCTCGCCATCAGTATTTGATGTCATTGACTCAAATTTTCCATTAAAGGTTTGTGCTTCTCTCTCTCTCTCTCTCTCTCTCTCTCTCTCTCTCTATCTTTCTCTCTCAGTCTTTAAAGGTATCACCGACTCCATCTTCAGGATAACAAACCAAGCTATGTGTCTGAGCCTGGTCCTGCTCAAGGTTTCTTCCTATTAAAAGGGTCTGTCTATCTTGCTGAAATCTCACCTTTAAAAACCCATCAACGCTGGTGAACTACATTTGAACACGTGAAATTGACGCATCCACCATGGGCAAATCTAATTAATACCGTGCCAGCTGAGAGCTCCTGAAACCTTGCCGAGCAAGTCTAGATTAAAAATTTTATGATGAACTAATGTAGCTATTAATTGACCCCAGAGCAAAAGTTCTTCAGGGAAAAATGAGTGTTGGGTGGTTCCAAATGTCCTACAAATCCCATAATCTAATGTGGCAGTACCCCATTTGCTTTCCTACATCCCTCAGCCAATGGACTTTATTTATCTTTCATCAAACTGCTTGTCTGGTTGTTTTAATGTAGTGTGTTCGAATAAAAATATTCACTCCCATTTCTGTTACCTGGGACAGGTTTGCAAATTAATCATAAAAAGTCAGGACAGTTTAAAAGTCCTGTTCTGGAAAAATTAGACCCCCAGGAAAAAGGAACAAAAAGTAGGGAAACATAAAATATGTGTGCTGGCCTTCAGGGTTTGTTAGATGCATGATTGGCCATGAAGAAACAAAACAAAAACAACGCAATCAGGAACAAGAAAAAAACCAAGATATTCTCACCCTCATGCAAACACGTGAATATGAATGCACACCATTGTATTGCACACTAATTTGTCGCTAGTGGGTATGAGGGCACAAAGGTGGGTGTGCTCAGTACACCCCCTTCATCACAAGTGAGTAAATGTCAATGTAATAAGCATGTGCATCGAGGGAGCTCTTGGCCCCCCATTTAAGAGCAGGCAGATCCCGATCAACCCTTCGCTCTATTAAGGGAGTCGAAGAGTGGACGGGTGGCGAGGAGCGAATGTGCTGCCGAGTGGAAAATTGAGTCCATGTCACAAACTAATCAAATTGCTCTGAGGGTGAAGAGAAGAAGACGGGCAACGCGCGTAAACACAAAAGCAGGTCTGACACGCGTTCCAGGCCATCTCGCACAAAGTCGCTGACGCGCGCGGATGACGCAGCCGGCCTCAGCAGATGGCTTCAGAACAAAAAATGTCTGCGAGGGGCTCTGCAACAGCCTCACATTAGCATGGCTCCATATCAGGCAAACATGAATACTTTTACACCGTTGGGAAATAAAAACATGGGTTTTTGGGTAGCATCTGTGCTGCAGAGAGAGACGGGGGTGACCGCCACATCTGTTGTCAGGGGGAGGACGAAACCCCTACTGTAAGACCTTGCTTTCATATGGGTTTGAATGGATATCCCATAGTGGGATCTCCGTCCTGTGGGTAAAACATGCTATATGATGCCAGGTGTTCACCTCTTCATGGAGTTATTGCTTTTATATTTCAGGCTTTGATAATGACAGAGTAGAGGGGCTGGTGCAAACAAAGGGGTAAAACCCCTCATCTGTAATGGGAAAAACGGGTTTCCCGTTGGACCTTGTCTGCGGTCCTACACCAGTGTGTTGTAACAGTTCTTGGGCCTCCGTGCTGCAGGCGGCACATTGGTGCAAGTGCCGTTAAAAGAAAAAAACCCTGTTAATATATCCACTGGTGTACAGTTGGCGTGTCCTCCACTTGTCCTCCCACCAGTGTCTCTAGGTGCTAGGAGGTGGAGGTTTTGGTTTTCGATTGAAGGTCCTTCTTGCTGTTTTGGAGTACAGGCGAGTCACTAGAGGTCTTGGGTGTTTTCCTGGGCGGGCTCTGCTCGGCAACGTCGTGTAAAGACGGCTCCCTGTACATGGCAACTGTCGAGAGAGAGGATTGAAGACGTTTAGGACTCGTGGATGAACATCTATGAGGTTTCAAGCATGGGTGTCCAATCAAGTACATATGAGCGGTAAACTAAAAAAAAACACCAGTGAGCTAGTTACCCTGTTAGTCTACCAAATTATTTCTTCTAGTCTAAATTTGTGCATTTGTCTACTTTTTAATGTTGGCAACTGAAGTGGCACTAAAAATGGGCAAGTGATGTATGTCTATACCTTCAATTAGTTTGGGCAGGAAGTGTGCCGCCCCCTTTGTCTTCTTGACCCTATTCCCCTTCATGACCTGTCCGTCTCTGTTGATGCCAATGTACCACGCCCGACCCGACTGGGTCTGTCTGTACAGGATGGACGAGTAGGTGACGTAGTAGTTCTCGAACACGCATTCCTTGAACTTACACTCCGGCGTGAAGTGTTCCTGTAATGTGACACGCACACAAACACAAACATTAGGTCTGAGGAGAGGAGCAGCAAATAAGTGTCTTCCTAATTTATCTGTTCTCTTGTTTATATATTTAGGCTTTGTTGAGAAATGGGAGAAAATGGGCACCGCATATCACTATGACAGCTCCACACACACACACACACACACACACACACACACACACACACACACACACACACACACACACACACACACACACACACACACATCCCTTGGCCCCTTACTCTAACTCCTACCGTCACAGCTAACCCGCTAACCCCAACATAAACCCAATTCTTACCCCAACCTTAAACTCAGGTCTAAACCCTTGAACAGTCCTTTGAAGTTGTGAGGACCAAATGTCCTCATTTTCCCAGGAGAGTGAATATTTTGATAATCAACGTGTAGCAACTACAAGAGGCAAGACACAAACACGCACACGTGAAGTGGTTTTTGTGCCAGGTTGCCATAACTCAGCAGATTTTGCTCACCTTTAACAAACTACAATCAGCTCAAGCCTTCACCTGTTTCACTGCATAAGGACCCCCGCGGCCTTCAAACACACAGAGATGCTGTCTGCATTAGACAATACGTCAACACGGGGACATCCCCCCCTCCCCCCACCTC
This sequence comes from Arothron firmamentum, assembly GCA_016586285.1. NCBI lineage: Eukaryota > Metazoa > Chordata > Actinopteri > Tetraodontiformes > Tetraodontidae > Arothron > Arothron firmamentum. The sequence goes on from BJFM01002734.1 coordinate 107,767, forward strand.
CTACCTCCATCTGCCTCTCGTTTCAGCCATCACGCATTCCCCCTCCATCTCATATTCAGCTGCTCTACTTTGTCATTTGATAACCTTGTTGAGGAACAAACCAATTTGCAGGATTGATTCGGAGCCTTGATGTGACGGGGGTAAGCACAAAAGGCCTGAATAAGGAGTTTGCTCTCTCTCTCTCTCTCTCTCTCTCTCTCTCTCTCTCTCTTTCTCTCTCTCTGCTGCACTCGTCCAGTTGACACGGGGGCTCGATGCCCGTCCGCATTTATTGTGCTGCACGTAAACAGGCTAATTATGCTTTCTGGATCACCCATTTGTTAATTGGGCATCCATTCACTCATGAAGCCATTCATGTCCTCACATGCCGAAAAGCAGCTGTGATACCACACAGCAGAGTCCTGAGCTTTAATCAAAAGTGGTTTTCTTAATTATTCTTCTTGTTCTTCTTCTCTGGATGTGCAGGTAGCTTGTAAGATGGCTCCCAATGGTTACATTTGTAGTTTTACCGGCTAGAATGAAGGTCTGGCAGAATTTGGCGTATATTTCTTGCTAACTGATCTAGAAAACAGAAAAGTTACAACAGACGGCACTTGTTGAAATGGAGGAGGAAAGAAAGAGAAAATGCACTGCCTCTGTCCATTTCGACACAAACTTTTCGAAATTCTTAACGTGATTTAACTTTGCAATGCTTAGGATGCTGCGTACGTATGCTAAGCCCCCCCACCACCACCACACACACACACACAGTTTGGTGTGCAGCATGTGAATAATTGCACTGATGCACACACTTCTGGAAGGCATAGGCGGAGCTAATTTTCTTTACAGAAGCCGTTTTGCAAGCAGTAGGAGTATTTTTCATCGTTACGCGCTCAGTCCTCATTTTTCTTTAGGTGATTTAGCGACAGTGCCGGAAATCTAATTAATTTAAATTTAGATCGCTCCTTGTTTTTTTCCCTGGTGAAAGCCAAACAAATGTAGTCACACACACCCACACACGCACATGCATACGCACACCACACACGCGCTTGCGGTGCCGGCGTGAATATCAGTTGATGGGATAACATGCTATTAGGCATCACTTCTTCACAGGGAGACATTATTTACGCAGAAGACAGACGGGGGACAAGCAAGCATCTGTCGCTGCGTTTTGATCCCCCCCCCCCCCCCTCCTCTGAAAGGCAATCAAGGCTGCCATGGCCTGCAGTTCCCCTGGTGACCAGCAGGGCCTGCTCCAAACACACGTATTTATTTATTTACACGATGTGTTTTTAAATGTTCTTTTCTGTTTTTTTTGTGAAGCACTGAAGAAAGAACACGCTAATGAAGTTTCCTATTATTATTATTATTATTATTATGATTTTGTTATTTAAAATGCCATTAGAGTATTTTTTATTTAAATTATACTGTGTTTGATCTTAAGCCCACTTTGCAGCCCAGGACTGCCCCCTGTTTTCTCTTGCACAGTCCTACTTTTACCCAAAGTACAAACACGAGTTCTGTGAAAGACAACATGACGGATTCCTCTCACATGAGCAGGAGCACACATGCCCGTGCACGCCCATTGAGGAATAAGGCTGATGGAGGCAGCAGAAAAAAAAGAGATTGAAATAGCAGAGAGTCGGGGAAAGGCAACAAGACAGATGACAAATGAGGAAGTTTCTCACGATCTCCAGAAATCACACACACACACACACACACACGCACACGCGCGCGCGCGCACACACACATACACACACACACACACACACACACACACACACACACACACACACACACACACATACGCACACCCTCGCCTCATTTTCATCCGTCAACACCTAAACGAGCCATTCAGATCCCACACAGCAGACATCAACAACAGACTCTCCTCTGATCTCAGCTGGCAGAATTGATCTTAACGCCTCTGAGAAAAGTCGATGAGCATTCGTCCAGAGGGGGAAAAAAAACAAAACAACTGGATAAGGCTTTGATTGGATGGTGACATGGCCGTGCAACCGAGTGTGAGGAACTTAAGACGACTTACAGGCTTTAGTCGGACACCCACAGGTTAAATCCTGGCTCTTTAAGTGGCAGACACTTATCGAGCGCATCCCGGAGGACAAACGTATTTCACAATGTCGATCGGGCGTGTGTGTGTGAGTGTGTGTGTTTGCACTTGCACACGACTGGGGAACTATTTACAACATATGTAAAGCATTGTATATGCACAGTTTTTCATAACTTACGTTACGGATATTTATTTTTAGACACCACTGGCACCAACTGATCCAAAATGACAGTGTCACGGCTCTGGCTAATTCTAAGGCCTAGCTCTTTTCTCTTTGCTTGTTTCCAATAAGTGTTTGAACATTGCAGATTCAAATCACACCTTCTCAAGCAGAGGAGTTTATCCAGAAAAGACTGTTGATGAACTTAAATTTTATATTTCACGTGCAGAACCACTGCAGCCTTGCCTGCTGTGCTTTGTGTCCTTATTACAATCATAAACAAGACAATCAAGTGTTTATTTCACTAAAATCACTGACTTATAACAACATGAAATTAAGAAGCCCTAGCTTTTAAGACAAAGAGTGTTTTCGTCCCTCAGTAAATAAAATATTTAAGCCGAATCAGCTCCAGATGGGGGATAAATATCAGCAGTGAAAGCACACAGAACAAGGTTAACATCACACAAGCTTATTTGACATTAATTCTGATGATTATCTGAGCAAACAAGCAGGAAAAACAGGCCCTAATTGAGGACAAATAGCTGAGGAGGCATCGCAGGGGCTTAGAAAATAATTATCTAAAGATAGTAGTGATTAACATATGCTAATTTATGCACAGCACATAGCTCCTGCTGGCATTTTCGTCAAGGCTGTCATTAGGGTTGCTCTCATGCCTTCTTTGCAGAAACCAAGAGCTGTGGCACAATCAGGGCTAATCTACTCAGGTAACACACGTGCACGAATGAACTCACGCACACCGAGAGACGAGCATCATAAATACGGACTAAAATATTAAGAAAAGGAACTTAAACACGTGTAAAATCCTGCACACAAAAGCGCCACAAAAAGGGGAATCATCATAAATATAATACCCTGAGCTTCACCCTATCCATCCCAGCTAAGACTCTAACCCTGACCGCAACCTAAACCCAATTCTAACCTCAACCTCAAAAAGGTCTGTGTAGGTGCTCATCCATCCAGGTTATAGTTATCCAAGGTTAGATCTTTGTGAGCAACTGGACTCGTTAAGGTTGATCCTTGAAAGTGTTTTGCGTTCTCTCTAGAAGGCTTCTTCAGTTCTGAACTGAAGAACCCTTCCCCTTAAAAAGTCCAGGTGCTCACAAAGATCTAACCTTGCTCAATCTCAAAACTAATCTCAACCCTCAAACACGTCTTTGAAGTCATGAGGATCTTCCAAAATGGCCCCACTATGCAAAAATGTCCCCACTTTACTAGTAGAATGAGAATTTTATTACTCAATACAGACTCACACACACAGAACAGCTGGAGCGGGCACACAAGGGGAAGACGAGGGGGGGAGGGATGTCCTCTGACTCTCACCTTGACTGCCGACATGCTCGCTGTGCACTTAGGGATTTTCCAAAGTCAGCCAGAGATAACTGGGCCTTAAATCCACAATGCATTTTTTCCTCATTTCACCTCCTTTACACTTTCTCTACTCCTTCATCTCCAATTTTCTCCATCACTCATGCCCTTTCCTTCCCTAAGACCACGTTTGTTAGCATATTTCACTAACTTGTATACAACTCGGGAGGAGAAACGTGAGTATGTCTGCAAATATGCGTGTGAGAGCAAAACGGGAGCGAATCTCAGCAAGAGAAAAGAAGTGCTGACTCAGAGAAGGCAAAAGTAGGGTTGGGATCATAAACACAGACGTGTCTGTGTTTGTTTGGTGCCACGTGCAGGCTAATTTCACAATCACCATCACCAAATCAACCAAACCTTTAAACACCTCTGAATCCTCCACCAGCATCCTGTTTTCTCTACCTTGCGAAAAGACCAATTGTCAATGAATCAACACAGCCGAGCAATCTCCTCCTTGAAAAAAAAAAAAAAATCACAGCTAGGGGAAGGAATCTGATGAAGGTTAGAGAAATGCAAAGAAGAAGCAAAAGAAGAAAACATTTAGCCGAAAAACGGTTCTGTTATGTAACGATGGACTGGAGCTACCCATGGTGCTGACACCTCAGCAGGCAGCGTCAACGGAAGCTGTCCATGGTGCTGAATCTCTTTTAGCTCTTACACATCATCTAGAGTTCCTTGTGCTAAGTTTGATTTTTTTTTTTTACTGGTGTGTCTCTTTTTGTACCTTTAAGATATCATGAAGTTTTATTTGATTACATATCCAACCTTAAATTAAAATAGGAGGAATTTCCTGCATCTTTTACTGAGATAATTAGTGTGTACCATTGACTTAAGCCTTAATTATTTTTAGCAATGATTAAAATATTAAAAAAAATATATATGCACACAAGTCAAGTCATTTTTTTCAAGTGGAAATAAAATAATTGTTCTGTGCGAATTTAAAAAAAACCCCAACAACACAACGAACGACTTGCGTTGTTATTGCTGAAGTCTTGTTGCTAAAGTCTGCTCAGAGCCTAAAAAAGTCAAAGCATGGCATTCATAACATGGATGTTAGTCTGCTGTTCTCAAAAGTTTAGAAAAGTAGAAGCCAAATTGAGCCAAAGCATGAAGAACAGCTACAAAGAAATACTATAAACACATTAAAGTAAACATGTTAAACTCGTCCAGTTCTTAAAAATTAGCTACCTTTTTGTGCACTCTGACAGATCAGGGCTCAAGATTTGCAAAGAACACCTCAAACGAATCTCTCTGTAAAAGCAAACTTTGTAAAACTGCTGTGACCTAGAATTCAAAAAAAAAAAAAAAAAAGGAAAAGGAGAAAGTAGTGAACTAAATATCTTAAAGAGGCCATTCTCCTTCCTCTCCACAGGGAAAAGGCCTGCTCCCTCTCATGGAACGCAGTACGATGATGGATGTGGTAACACCTTCTATCACCAAAGACCATCCATCCCAAGTGAGACGCGATTGCAAAAGTGCGACATCACAAATCCACTTATATAAAGACAAGAATTTACAATGCGCTGCAGCTCGCTTTTCTCTCCGTTCGCTTGCTGGTAGCTGTGGAAATTTACAAAAATTTCAGTCACCTCGACTGTCTCCACCTTCCATCAATAATGAAGCTCCTAGTCACCCTTTACTCACTCTCATACCTTCATGTGAGCAAAAGAAGTACAGCAGACAAAGGTGCCCGAGACCAGAGTTCCCGTGTACCATCTTAAGTTCATTGCTAAAAAGCAAAATTTCACATTAAATATAATTTGCCGGATCATTTTTGGGCCATTAATCAGTAAAACAGTTGTATAAAGCTACAAATCTGAGCTAGAAAAAAACTTTTTCTGATTGTTTTAACATCTCATCAGCAGATTTATGCAAAAGAGATTCAGAGGTTAGCATTATTCCATAATAAACCATAATAAACCTCCTAATCAACCTTTCTAAGTCCAGTTGCCTACAAAATCTAACCTTGGATAACTATGACCTGGATGAATGAGAACCTTCACAGACATTCCATAATAAAAGCATATGATATCTTCATGTTCAAATTGATCCGTTTAATATATAAAACTGTTTAGTTTTCAAAATAGTTTTGAATTTAAGTATAGAAATATATAGATAAATAAAAACACTCTCTATATTGTGGCCAATTTCAAATATCTTTCACAGAGCCAGAGGCTGAATATTAGCAATGACACATGATTGTCATCTCTCATCGACATTAAAAAAAGAAAGGTACTAAAGTAAATTCTTTTCTTCCTTGCATATAATTGTATACCAAAAGTACAACTGCTTTCAGATGTCTCTGGAAAACACAGCATTTTAAATATGCAAAATGGTTTCATCTTATACATTAAAAATGTCTCCTCAGGCAGGCCGACATGCTATCAATACGCGTGCTTCTGCGGTGTTGGCAGTCCCCTGAAAGCGTGTGTGAAAAGAGGCAGAAAATGGGTTTTATTTCCACCTCCCTTCCTTCCCCACTGATGAGTCTCGGTATCAGGTTGTGGGACGACGTCGGCCATGTGTGCTTCATGGCCATGTGGCCATGTGTGCTCATCCTCGTTGTGTTGATCCGCGATGTCATCCGGTGATTGTAGAGTTTTACTTTGCCAAAACTTTTCCCTTTCCCCCGTTAGCCACGCAGAGTCTGGCTGGAGCTGATCCTGGATATCAGAGTCCGGCCCAATTATGTCAGCCTTCCTCTGTCAGATTGTCTATACCTGGCTGCATGTGTGTTGGTAGGGAGGTGGAGGGTGGATGAATTGCACAATGTTATGTTTGTGCGTGTGAGTGTAAGTGTGTGTGTGTGTGTGTGTGTGTGTGTGTGTGTGTGTGTGTGTGTGTGTGTGTGTGTGTGTGTGTGTGTGTGTGTGTGTGTGTGTGTGTGTGTGTGTCTGTGTGTGTGTGTGTGTCTGTGTGTGTGTCCCATCTCTCTACCCGGGAGGCTTTTCCAGAGCACAACGTTAATAAAAGTGGGCCAGGTCTGCGACTGAACACTATTTTTATCAGAAGGCAATTTTCAGGTGTTGCCCATAAGCGGGTCCCAGTACCTCAGACAATGGCTCCATGGTGAGGAGTCCCTTCCCCCCACCCCCTCTTGTCACCATTAACCTCTGCTGGACCGCTGGAGAATGCCCCAGTGTCTGCCTGTACAGCGGCCTGGTCCTTTCTCCCGTGTTACAATGAAGACACCAAAAAAAAGTTTTTAAAAAAATGCATTTTCCATATATTCAGGGTCAAAAACTGTATAAATAACCTAAAATTATTCATTTTTTTCTGTAGAAGTGAATGCGAGTGAGAAGAACGGGAAAAAATAAGTAATTGTTGTTATCCAGCTATGCCTCGATATCATAATTCAAATCAACTTTTTATACAGTGTAAAAATGGGTTCCAGAAACCTAGAACCTGACCCACAATCAAGGAAACAGGGTCAGGAAAATATCCCTTTTAACAGGAAGAAATCTTGAGCAGAACCACGCTCACTGTGCCCCGCATTTGAGCCTTGGTTTGAGATTATTGAGTTAGCGCAGGAAGTTAGCAGGGAATGAAACAGTAATGAACAGGAATAGGGGCCTTGACTGGGGTGATAAATAACAAGAAAAAAAAGATATTTTAGTGATTTAGCAACTATTGGGCCCATGAATGACATCTGTTTGGATTATTTCCTGGATTATGGGGTATCTTTTCGGGGATACAAGGGGTACGGTGGAGCTGCAGGCTAGTCTTGTGGGAGGAAGACAGCCCTAAACCTAACCTTAACCCTCTAACCCTAATCCTGACCATGTGAGATAAAGACCGAGGAAGAAATGTGAGAGGTCTTATTTCTCCTCGGTCTGAGAGGTCCCTAGACAGAGGACAGAAATAAGACAAGGACACAGAAGAAGACAGGTGCAAATATGCGGAAGAAAGAATATTTAAGGTGCCAAAAGGTGAAGCATTGATGGACAACGGAAATGAGCAGATGTCAACTGTCCAGATGGAGGGGTTGAGACAGTCCAAGCAGCAAGAAGAATTGCCTTCTGCCTCAAAATGAGTCAACTGCAATGGCCAGATGTTGAATCTGTCCATCAAACAGAACCGCCGCGTCCTTCTCATGTTGCTTGTATCGCTCCTTTAAATCCAAACTCGACCTTGCCGCCACGCATTTTAACACCAACGAAGCAACAAAAACAAGCAACTCACCTCTGTGTTCTCTCCCTCACCTCTATTATGTTCTGGTTTTATCCTCTTGGAAACAATAGGCTCTTGTAAGGACAAAAGGACTTCCACACCATGATTTTGCATGCCGCTCCAGACCCCTTAGTATTGATTTTAGTGCACAGCAACACACAGATCCACAGAGGGGTGAGACATTAGTTTTGAATGTGGAGGCAGATTCAGTTTTAGATGTTTGCCTTTTAAACCCTTTTATGAAGAGCTACACAGGGTCGTGGCTCCTGGTTTTGGTTCCAACCAAGCAACAGCAGAACTGACTCAACTGATCCGAGTCTTCAGCTGATTGGTCCAACTCTTCGCACTTGTTCAGTTGGAACAAAAGTGTTTATTCCACCTTTTGTGGAATAGTATCCGTGCAGTAATAGAAAGGGGGAAAAAAACTCCCTCGTAACAGGAAGAAACCTTGAGAAGGAGCTGGCTCAGTGCATTTGTATGTTAACTGAAAGGCTGGTGGCCCCGAAAGGCTGGTGGCCCACCCAGGGATGTTTGAACTTACTTCTCCCATTTGCTTCTGTAACAAGGATCCCCCTGCTGGCCTCTGATGGAAAACACATTGCTGGACAGGCTGTCTTGCCTACTTTTGTCAATTAAAATATCTTTACGTAGAACTAAGTGATGGATACAGAGGGAAAACAAACACCCCAAAGACAATATGAAAAGAAAAAGCACAACAAAATAGAGCTAAATGACAAGGATGCTAATAAATAAAGACAAATGGGAATAGTTAGAGAAGGCAAAGCTGGGAAACTACTTTTCTCCCAGCCATTAATGGGAAATGTACAGCTGTAAGGAGGTGCTTCATTCTCAGATCCTGTTAATAAGTGTTGCAATTAATCTGCCTCTGCCTCTCTCTCTCTCTCTCTCTCTCTCTCTCTCCCCTGACGTCCATGAAAGATAATGCCAAGTCGTCACGACGCAGCATCTGAAGTGAGTTTCTCTTGTCGCTATAAAAACACCACCTGCAATCGTTTTTGGAATTGATGAGCATTCAAGTACATGAAAAAAGAAAACAGTGATTGAAAAAAGAAAAGTGCAGTGAGCGAAGCAGGGCCCAAGAAGAAAAAAGCTGAATTTCAAACAAAACTTGCTTAAAAGATTTCTGACTATCAGAGGGAAATAGGAGAGACCAAATGCAGCAGTTCTTAACATTAAAGTATAAATAACATCTTTTTTTTCCTAGCCATTAAAACCAATTTACTTCAGTCAGCCAACTGGAGTCAAAATCGCGCTAATTTGACCGGCCTCTATCGGATCGATCATCCCGTAAAGTGGGTCAAAGAATCCAAAACAACCTGAGGAACATCCCTCATAAATCATCAGTACAAAGGCTGAACAACATATTAAAAGATGAGAGTTTTCTTCCTGAGATGCGATTCCCGCACATGCTAGCTTTTACATAATAAGCTCTCGTGGCGATGCGATGCCTCTCTCAAGACCCGGAGGGCGACAAGCCAAAAACACGCGTTCGTCCTCTGCTTCTGTTTCGCGCCTCGCACTCCGGCTTCCGGGCCACACCTCCTTTGCCCTCTGTTGTCTCTCATCTCCCAGAGATTTTCCTGGTTACCTTTCCTCTGCTCGCTCTCCCTGTGCTACCGTTCTAAAAATGGGTCACCTTTCTTCTTCCAGGACAACCCCCTCTTACAAATAACCTCTGTGTCACTTTGTGCATGCACGTGCATGGTCTCAGGGAAGTGCACAGGGACCATTTTCTGGGACTCATTAAGGGGAGGTTAGTGAAAGGGGACTTTTTTAGAAAAAAAATAAGCACAGGAGCGATTTGTCATGGCTCTATAATCACAATTTAATTGTGAAGACAGCGATACTCATTTACGGCCATCAGCTCAGTTCTTCTAACTCCCTTTAAAGGCTGTGTCAGCAATGCGTTGTCTACTGTCGAAACCCTGCTGGACTCGGCTAACGACCCCTGCTGTAGGTGGCTACGGAGTACAGACACGTGTCTGTCTCAGCAGTTTTATACCCAAATACTGCAGCAATGCTAATTTTTTTTTTTTTTTTTTTTTTTTTTCTGGGCTGAATTTTGCCACCTTGGTGTAGCTGATAGTATCTCCCCACTCATCTGTGGCAGCACGTCGAAGCGAGCACACCAGTGCACTTCAAACGGGATCCCACACGCCTGCACAACAAAAGGAAGAAGGCAGCAAAGAAGAGCTTCCGTTGGCATCCCAATTGCGCGGCCCGATCCGCCCTCCCGCCTCGGCTTCTATCGGGCCTCCACAATCTGCGTCTCACCTCTGCTCTGATCGTCAGCGGGAAAGCGTTTGATGTGCAGACGTGTTCACGAGCAGCTCTGGCGATGTCGGATTGTTCAAAGAACAAGAGAAGCATTGCGGAGTACAGTTCGGATTTCATTCATTTCCAGGCAGGAGTGAGATTCCAGGACACTGCAGTCAGAATGCATATGTCGCTGTCACATGCTGCCGCTACACCGTGTTCAATAAATTAAGTACAGGCAAATACAAAAAGGTCAGTGGTAGGGTTTTTTAGTTTGTTTTTTTTTACCACTCAGAACTTGCGTAATGACATAGCTGTTCGGATTTGAAAAGCTTCCAGGCGTAACTGTGACCGTACAGTCAGCATGGTGGCCGTACCGATGTGTAGAGGTAGCCCTCGCTGTTCATGGCGACGTACTGTCCTGTCTTGGTGCTCTGGATGGCAACTATCCGGAGCCCCACAGGAATCAAGTTGAACTGCACTGCAACAAAAAAAGAAGAAAGAGAAAGTTGTTCTTGTTCTTCTTCTGAAACTCTTCGGGCTCCCCCGCAACACACACACACACACACACACACACACACACACACACACACACACACACACACACACACACACACACACACCCCTCCAACCCCCATTTGCTCTGCAGTGTATCTGTCAAAGGTGAGGATGAGATGTGTCTGGAAAAAAGAAGAGGGAGAGGCAGGAGAGGATTAGCAGAAGAGGAGAATTCAGGAGGGGGAATAGAACCCGCATGCCTCTACAGCAGAGGTTGCGGGAAAAGTGGGAAAAAAAACAAAAAATGAAAAAGCAGCAGTGACAGGATGGAGAATTTCAGGATGGAGAGAGATAAAGAGAGGGAGGGGGAGATATGGAGGAAGGCTCAGCACAGACAGTAAATTGCAAAGTCTCCTGAATTCATTTCCCTCTGTCCTGATACAGAAAACAGCACTTTCTTATGCATCTCATTTCCCTGGCACAGAATATTGAATGCCACAAGCACCCAAGTCGCCGTATAATGTGACCTCTGCAAGGCCGAGAGTGGCGCCGTGCGTTCGTTTACATGCATCTGGCCCGCAATCAGTGTCAACGCATGCAAAATGCATTCCCGCACCCGACTTTCCATCGAAGAGGGCTTCCTTGAGCACACACCACAAACGCGACGTGAAAGAATTGGTCATAGTCAGCGTTGCCTTGGCGACTCCACATTATGGCGACTCTACGTCCCTGAAGCTGTCTTCGATTGGAACTAACAGAATCCGCACACATAATGTCTCAAAGAAATTTTAAAAAATCTCTGGATTTAAGGTTATGGTAGGTTTAAGCTATCAATTTACCGGTATATCTTCATTCCTACGCTCACCTATGGTCACGAGTTTCAGTCACAAGCTCTTTTGTGACCGAAAGAACAACATCGCGGGTACAAGCAGCCGAAATGAGCTTCCTCCGTTGGGCGACTGGGCCATTCTTTAGGTAGGGTGAGAAGCTCTGTCATCCAGGAAGAGCCGCTGCTCCTCCGCGTTGTGAAGAGCCAGATGGGGTGGCTCGGGCACCTAATTCGGATGCCTGCTGCACGCCTCCCTGGTGAAGGTGCAGGAGGCATGGGTAGGTAGGAGCCCCCGGGGAAGACCCAGGACAAGCTGGAGAGACTATATCTCTCGCCTCGGGATCCCCACGGAAGAGCTGGCTGAGGTGGCCGGGGAGAGGGAAGTCTGGCCTTCCCTCCTTAGGTTGCTGCGTCCGTGACCTGACCTCAGATAAGCGGTGGAAGATGGATGGATGGATTATGTATTATGTAACAGGTTACTGGTTAAACCCTGTTTTTAGTAGCATGATGATGGTTCACTTCCTACTGTGGTAAATATTGGACTGGAAATAAGATTTTTATAAAGGATTGTTTCGCCAAAGGAAAATTGTGGGAAAGCAATAACATTCAGAAAGAGCTCAGGTGGACCTTCCTGACCTCCACTCGTGATTTCAATCTTTTTTCTCGCTGCAGCTGTGTCACCCTCAGCTAGATCACTTTTTTTTTTTTGCCTCTGTGTCTGCCAAACATTGTTGTTTGCTGCGCTACGGCGCTCTGCTGCCAGCTGACTCCTAGTAATCGTCCGATTGTGAGTTGACGTCTCTTGAGTCCTGTCTTATCAAAGAATGCGCCTCACAGGTTTCGGGCTGCAGTAGAAACCATTTCAAAAGGCATAAGCACAAAAATCGTCACCACCTGGTGGCCAGTTTTGATGTCAAAAAATGTTCTAACTCAAATCCAGTTCAGAAAGAGCTTTAGCTTTGTACTATAACTGAAATTTTGGAAAGGCTAACGAACAACAGGAGCCTTTTTTTTTTTTTTTTGGAAAATGATGGATTTTGTGCTGAGGAAAGTGTAATGTCAGGGGGATATTCAAGATACATGGGGGTTATTAGCCACTATTAAACAGATCAATTTAAAATCAACTGTGCTGGCAGCATAATGGATGGAAGTTATTACACTTACTGTACAAAGAATTTTCTATTTTCATAAATATCCATCTCTATTTAACACCTTCTGCCTGTTGAGTAAAGCTGGCGTACATGTCGACTTAAGTTAGGTATTCAGGCCTTAAGTTAAAAATTCTAGGGCTGCCCGGTCCCAGGTGAAATCAGAATTAAGTCCAAGGTCAACCGCTGAGCCAAGGGTGACCAATAAATCGGGACAGGTGTCGTCTTAAAACCGAATATTTAATGAAAGCTCCAGACCCCCTTCCTTCTGTTTGCTGGATCGATTCCTGCATCTCAAAGAGTCAGTTTGGCAAATGAGCAAGGTGTCACCAAAGACCACGGTCAGGATGACAAATAGAGCAGGACACACACACACACACACACACATA
>BJFM01002734.1:146182-156714 GCA_016586285.1 Arothron firmamentum
ACATGAGAACAATCATGTGCAGATGTTGTTCATGGACTTCAGTTCAGCAATTAATACCATCATTCCACAGCATCTGGTAGACAAACTGGGATCCTTGAGCTTCAGCACCCCACTGTGGAACTGGTTGCTGGACTTCCTTCCTGAAAGTCAGTGTGGGTAGGTCAGAACTCTTCCAGTGTCATCACTCTCAGCACAGGCCCCCCTCAGGGCTGTGTCCTGATCGCTCTGCTGTTCACTCTCGTGACACATGCCTGCATCCCCAGAGCTGCCACCAACCACATTGTGAAGTTTGCGGATGACACTACAGTGGTGGGTCTCATCAGCGATGACAACGACCTAGCCTAAAGAGAGGAGGTGGAGCAGCTGGTGGGCTGGTGCAGAGTCAACAACCTCACCCTGAACACAGATAAAACCAAGTAGATCATTGCCAACTTCAGGAAGAATCAGCCCAGCCACAGTCCACTTCTCATCAACAACACTGCTGTGGAGGTGGTCAGCAGCACTAGGTTCCTGGGGACGCACACCACAGATGACCTCACCTGGTCTGTGAACACTGAGTGTTTGGTCAAGAAGGCACAGCAGTAGTTTCACTTCCTGTGGAGGATGAGAAGAGCCCACCTGCCCCCGCCCGCCCCTCCTCACCACATTCTACAGAAGCACCACAGAGAGCATCTTGATCAGCTGCATCGCTGTGAAGAGGTTCCACAGCATTCGGTGCAGGACCACCAGGTTCTGCAATAGCGTTTTTATTCCACATGCCATTAGACTGCTGAACTCTAATTGAACATTGCCATTCATGCTGGTCTCCATGTCCTCTACACAATCTTCCATTTCCTCTTACCCAGTGTGGATATATTACCTAGTGTGTATATATTTACCCAGTGTGTGTGTGTGTGTGTGTGTGTGTGTGTGTGTACATACACACACAAGCAATTCTTTTTTAAAATTATTCTTTTATTATTGCACTACTGGAAACTCCACAGGTCACTTTATTTCGGCACTTCATACTATTTTGTATTTTATATTTCAATCCTGTGCTGGTCAGGTTTTGTAATGTGGGTCACATTTTGTAATGTGGGTCGCATTATTTAAAAATTGTTTTACTTGTTTTCTAATTATTTTACTGTTAAAAAAATAGTATGTTGTTGCTATCCCAAGTCTTTATTCTGTGCTGTGCAGAGCTGCTTGCAACAACATTTTGTTCTTTGTACACCCACTATATACTAAATTTCAATAAAGAAGTCTAAGCCTAAGTGTGTGAGGTTTTTTTTAGATGTAAAAGCAGTAAATAAAGAAAATCATGACATAAATAAGATTAACAGCTATACATTTATGAAGGTATCGAGAAGTGTGTATCTAAGTGTGTTGAATGATTGAACAATGCCAGAAATCGGATACGGTCACATAAGTGAGTGTCCTGCCATGGGTACTTGACAAATAGGCATATCTGTGCTTTTCTAATGTTGTTGCTATAGTTTCCGGAAGTTGGCTAGCTTAGTAAAGCAAGCTTAGGGGAAGGTGGTAAAGTATCGAAGAAAAAGAACTGAGTTGGTCTGAGTGCATTGGGGCTTTTTAATTGAGATCCATCTCTCTGAATTCCATTTGTTCTCTGTCACACCCAATTAAATCCCCCGCGCAATCGTCTCTCCCCCTCGCCACCATCATCCACCAATGACCTCCAGGTAACAACAAAAACATGGCAAATCAACTTTTACGTGGACGGAGGTTCTGCCACGCGGTCCGTTGATGAGACTCGAGTTGAGATTGTGACGTGAATTTGTGATGGAAAAGCCGGTTGAATAAGTCATATCATCTTCCCTCTTCGGAAAGATTTAATGCTTCCACCCTTCATCTCTGTGTGTTCCTAAATGGATTACGGGAAACGAGACGAACATGAATGCATATGTTAATATATCCATTTATGCACGGAGCGTGAATTAAAGCTCGGAGCCATAGATGTTCTGTAGATATGAGTCATCGCAGTAGACGCTACGGTGGGGATTAAATCTGCCGAGTGACCTTTGTGAATGTCGGCACCCGTCCGCCACCTCCGTCCTGTCACTTTCCGCACGAAAATGTCTAATAAAGCCAAAATGGTTCAAAAATAATTATGATAAATATCTGAAGATGGCTGTCCTTCATAGTCCGACAGCTTTGAGGAGGTTTACAACACCATGACCCCCACCTCCCCAACCTCACCTCGGTGTCTCAGCTGTCTTGCGCATGTGTCCCACCCAAATGAGGGTTTTTTAATTTGACGTTAAAGGAAGAGGAGGATTGGAAGCGAAAGCCGACTAACATTGATACTAAAGATGAGGAGGGTTTAGCAAGATGTTCCGTGCTCTCTGATCATCTGTCAGCGCAGAAAGAAAATTCACATAGCATCGATACAATGATGCAACCCCCATTCCGCAGCGTATAGATGACAACAGCAGGTGTAATATCATCACGCAATGTCCTTGAACAGATGAGTCAGTTACGACACAGATCAATGGGTGATGCTAATTAGCCAACGTCGCTCCAAGAAAAATCATGTTAACACGTGACAATTATTGACTTTATGTGCAATTACAGCACCTGTCATTGTTGCAAATGGCACATTTCAGGAGAAGATTATTGCAAAAAAAAAAAAAAAACAGCAAAAGAAAGCCAGGTTGGATTGTAAGCATAACTTTTCATCATAGTTTCTGAAATAATCACTGCTTTCTTTAAGGAAATGCATCAGGGTCACGGTTTTCAGCAGTATAACAGTATTCCTCAGATGTCGGTGGTGAAGATGTGACAAAAAAAAAAATAATTGTGTAACTCTTTGCTAGGTGCTTAGCAGAGCTTCCATCTGTACCGTTCATTCCAGATTTTTTTTCTCTGTTTTCCCTCCTATTTTTTTTGCAGAACAGAGGACCTTTGATGTCGTTAAAAGATGACTCTGGCAGGACTTGAACCCACAATATTTAAATCACTTATCAAGTGCTTAACTACAAGGCCAATGCACTGTCAATTGCGCCACAGAACCTGTCACTAACAACAAGTCTGACATCAAGAGGTGATGCTAGCATCTTATGAAAAGGGGAGGGCATGGTTTTTTGATCAGAAACACATATGGATTCACTGTAGCCGATGTTTAAGTTAAAAGAAAGTCCCTCTTTAGAGTCGATAACCGTTTCTCAGTTGGATGTGATAATTTATCTTTTTCCCAGCAATATATAAAAATTTTCACAAACTTTCACATACAACATAAGTTTTTTAATGTAAGAGACACAATTTTGACTTTACATGTGTAAATCAATGCAAAGAGTTCAAACCAGACATAAAGAATGGCCAAGCTGTACATCCCTGCAGACTAATTGAGTGATTGATAATTTAATGGAGACGCTACAGCTCCAGTTTCAGAGGGAATTTGTCTCTTCCATGCGCGTGGATGGGGTGAGTTAAGGAGCCGGGGCAGGTTGGGACCGTTTCCAGTTCTGCTGATTGATGGGACATTCAAGCGAAGGCCCCTGTCACACACCTGCGATAGTGCAACACCGGCGGGAGGGCACGCAGAAGGCTGAGAAGGTGTCAACGGTGCTACACAAAGCACAACTTGGAGATTCTGCTTTGTGTGATTTCTTTTCCTTTTGTCCCGAACCAGTAACCCTCTTTAATCGTCACGCAAGTCGAGCTGTCACACCATTAATCGAGCCCTGCACCGTTAGACGTTCCGGTCTTTACCATCTGGAAGGCACATGCAACTTACATTATTCAGTGTTAGTCATGTAGTGCTTTGGTAACAGCACTTTAAATAAAAAGCTACATGCATACTTAAGGCCTCAGGGTGCATGTGTGAAAGGAGGTGGGGAAGAGGGGATGAGGAAAAAAAGGAGTGGTGACGGAAGGGCCACCGATAATCGAAGAGGTTAAATTACCTGCCCAAGAGAAATATGGGAAATACAGTAAACCATAAATTATTTAGTAGAATGGCGCTCCCCACTCAGTGTTTCCTTAATGATATTCTGAGACACACCGAAAGTGTTAAAAGTGAAATTCCACAACTTGTACATGTATAATACTTAAAGGATTCCATCCTGCTGATGCCACCACCTTAGCTTTACCTTAATTTTCCGCAAGTGTCCGGTTCGTTTGGCTTACAAACATTGTAGTTTTGCTTGTTTAGTGCATTTTCCGCTATAAGCATCCAGAGATGATACGTAGATGATATAAGCGTGTTTTTTAGTGTCCAATCATTCATCAACTAATGGCTGAGAAGAGGAAAGCCGCGTTGGTGTTTTATGGGCCTCTATGTCGCATTTAGCATTCGTGCCACCTGCTCTTGTGTGCACATTAGCGCACGTGTAGACAGGTATCACAGTGTAACCACCCCCCCCCCCCCACACACACACACACACACACACACACACACCCACGCAGATCTTGCTTAGCTCTGCATGGAATCCAGGCAGAAAAGTGATTGAATATAAAATGCTAATGATGGCTCATCTGTCCTCGGCATGCTAATATTGCAACTTAATTACGAGCATTTGTTATAGGGGCAGTGCGATATTTCTGTGGAGGACCTCTTTTTTTTTGACATTGAGGGAAGCAAGGTTGAGTTGCTGGTGGTAATGGGGGGGAGGGGGAAAGGTGTTGACTCAACATTTGCAGGACATTAGTTAGGCAAACTCTTGTGATGGTGAATTCCAGCAGTGGAAAATGGTCTGACACAAAACCGCGCCACCAGATTTATGCCTACCTGTAGGTGTGCGTATGTTCGGATGTACTCCACCTGGAGGCCAATCTGAAGATTGACCTTTTTTCAGGTCTTAAAACCAACTCTAACCATATTTCCCTTCCCTCTTGAGGAGGTGCAAAGTGCCAGGAAATGTGCCAACGTTGATTGTGAGCAACATGCTTCATTCCCGCTAGGGCACCAACACCACCAAGGCCACCCCAACCGTACCCATGTCTACCACAAATACATATATTTTTTACCTGGAGATGATGACTGATATCCATCCAAAATGCACAGCAGCGAAACAAATAGCCACGATTTGATTGGTCGGGCGGTGCGGGAGTGAAGCATCAATCATCTGGGAGGTCAAAAGTGAGCATCTCGAAATCATTTTTTTACCTGGCAGCGCTTGGGTGGCAGCATCTGGTGCGGAGGCAGAGGGCGGAACCAGTTACCGAATGGTGGAGGCCACCTGCCACAGGTGACGTTAGGAATGAGGGATGCGGTTATATTCCCAGGTGGTGATGGATGGGTGTGTGTCTGTAGCTAATGACTAAAAGATGAAGGATTTTTATTGAGGATGTGTTAATATCATTTCTGTTGAGTTGAAAGAAAACCAAAACACCAAAAATGGCTTTCACACTGGAGAACCTTTTTGAAAGTAAATCAGCAAATTCTTAACAGCTTAAACAGGGGTTAGTCACTGGACAGCACCGCTAAGGTACCTGAATGATGTAAGATGCTCTTATTCAGACTGCAGCACTGACCTGCGTTAAAAACCGACTCTGGTGGGACTCGAACCCACAACCTTTGAATCACATCTCAAGTGCTCGACTAGAAGTCCAACGCGCTATCCATTGTGCCACAGAGCCTGTGAGTGACAACTGTTCTTGCATTTCTCCTCAATGATCACTAGGGGCGGTGGACACGCCCCTAGCTAGAGTCACCTGTATTCATCAACTTAAAGTTGAGGCCCTAAATTAACCTTAGGTGTGAATGTGAATGTGATTGGCCCTGTGATGAGCTGGCGACTTGCAAAATCAAGCTATCCCAAACACTTCTTGCTCGAAGGCACCTCAGATAGGTTCCTACTTCTACTCTCTTTTGCTTTTAACATCTACTTCCTCAAACCCACTATATCACCACGCTTCATTTAGTATTCAAAAGCAGCTGACAAGAACAGACAATGGATCGAAGGCTTTGAGTTCCACCGACAACACATCCCACGCGCTTCCGATCCAGCCGGGACAGAACCAGTTACGTAACACGGTAACACAATACCCACCGCCCCCCGATACGATGATTAGCCGCGGCAAAGAAAACACAACGTGCGAGAGGGGCAGACGCCGAGAGGGAGAGAGAAACAGTTCACAGAAAGCCAGATGTCCTTGAGAAGATAAGTGAGTGGCGTGGAG
Organism: Arothron firmamentum; assembly: GCA_016586285.1. NCBI lineage: Eukaryota > Metazoa > Chordata > Actinopteri > Tetraodontiformes > Tetraodontidae > Arothron > Arothron firmamentum. The sequence goes on from BJFM01002734.1 coordinate 152,306, forward strand.
GGTGGGGGTTGGGGGGGGGCAATAGAGACTTAGAGAGCAGAGATAGAGAGGTTGAGGAATGGACTGAGAGGCGGGAGCGGGTAAGCGGATAAAAAGAGAAAGAGTGAGAAATATAGTGCTCTGTGGTGTAGCCTGACATAAGCATCTGGTGCGCAGGGCAGTAAATCGTCCCGGGCAATGCATGCTACCCAAATGCACATTATTGATAAATTAGTGTGTGTCAATAAGCTGGTGTGGACTGTGGAAACACTGTGAGACACACACACACACACACACACACACACACACACACACACAAACACATAGAAGAATAATTTAGTCTATTTTATTTTCTCCGCAAGGAGACTTTTAACCATGTGGTCATAAGTCTAAGTGCTGCTGACAAGCAAACGTAGGGGCAGCTCTCGGAGGCAGGCAGGGGGCAAGACAATCTATTTATGGTTTTCACTTTGATATCCAATTGGTGGCTTAACATCCTCATTAGATCTTATCAGCCCCTCACAGACACGCAAATAAACGCTGGAACACACGTGCAACTGTTGACATGTGCATGTATGCCAAAAGCGTGTTTATCTGCAAAGGCTAGCTTTTATGTAAAGGATGAATTGACCTTGTATTAAGCTGTGTGAGCTCCTGAGCGGTGCATCATTAGTATGGGTTAGGCGAGGGTTAAATGAGGTGTGGGGGTGAGATGACGGAGGGGAAGGCGGGGAGGTACACAGGTTAGACCAGGACACCCACATCTTCATGTGCATTAGCCTTAAAGGTATCAGGGTGGGACTCTGCCTTTGGTAATCAGCCGTGCTTGACTTTTAGTCAGCTCTCAAATTCACAGCAAGTACCGGGCATTAAAATGTCACGGCGGAAAATTCGGCAGAGCAAATAGGTCTTCGGTGAAGTAGAAACAGGCAAAGAGATGCAAATCAAGAAGCTTACAGAAGGCGGCCTCAAGTGAGATTCCTGGCCGGCTAAATGTTGGAAGTCAGGTGAACTATACAGTGGTGGCCAAACGGATTCAAACACTTGGCATCTAGAAGGGGTTTGAGTTGTTTTTGTTGAATGATCCATTAAAATAAACATTCTTCTATTGCCCAAACTACCCAGGAACACTGAAAATGATGGACTGCCTAAAGTCCAGATCTTGACCACCATGGAGCAGATTTGGAGGGAATCGGAAGATAAACTGCGCAGATCTATTTAAAGATAAGCCTCAGAGAACTTAAAGAACTGTGATCCCTTTTAATATGAAAAAAAGAGGTTCATTTGGCATCTTTAATGGCAGTAATTTCAACAGAGAGAGAGAGAGAGTGAGAGAGAGGAGGAAGGCAACACAATACGATCCATTCGTCTCCTGTTAAACCGCTGACCCAGAAAGATACCTATTCACTGTTGAGTGTAATGGCACACCTGAGCATGATCAGATTACTTTGTGGCTGTGTTGATGCCGCATCTACGCGCAGTGTCACAGGTCCGACCTGACACGCATAAGCATAATTAGAAGCACAAACGTTGCTTTGCTCTCCTCCACTATCAGTTACCTGTAGAGAAAACAGCAGGGAGGTTTTCTACAGACCTTATTCTTTCTTTACTTTTATAAAATGTGAACATGTAGGAAGGAAAAGAAATGGGGCAAGAGTCAGCAGAGGCCCGGAGAAAATAATCAGAGCCAAAAAAGAAGCCAGCGCAACAATGGCAGCCATTAGGAGACAGCGGAAGCCAACCAAAATACACGTCGATGAGAAACAAAATAACAATGAGCCACGACCAGCGCAAATGACAGCGGTAGAAACAATGTAGCGCAGTCGCGGCCTGCCGAGGGGCGGGGGAGGGGGAGGAGTAAGAGGAGAAGGAAGAGGTGGTGGTGGTGGAGGAGACGTCTCAGGAATATTGTAGTCATCAATTCCCGGCCAGAGGTCAAATGTTGCCTCGGGCTCCAGCCGGGAGAGAAACTAGCCCATTTACACACACTTGCGCCCCAGGTCATCGGTGTCCTCTATGACCTCAACAGGGGTACAAAGACCCCCATGAGAGAATGATGAAGATGCACGGTGTCGCACAACACTCCACACAGGCCTCTATTAATCTCAAAATAAACTGGTGAAAGCGGAACATCCAGCGTGTGAAACATTGAGGTTGCGAGGAAAGAGCGGACACGGTGCTAGGACGGCACCACCGCCATCCGCCTAATTTACTTTATATTGTTAATCACAACTGCCACCGCAGTGGCTGTTCTGATGGTCCCCTCACAATTACGTTGGCGGACCAAGAGCTAATGCACACAAACTAAGCACGGCATAACGGAATCACTGACTTCTTAGTAGCTTTATGAGCGTAAGGTGTCATTCGTCACCTTTGTATAAGAATAACTGGAAAATTCAATTCACCGAGACGTGGCTAATTTATCACGCAAATCAAGTGTCAATATCTCATTTAGCCTCAATGAATAATTTGTAATCGCATTTAACAGGAGTACGCACGAGCCGGGTCACATTGTGTTCCTTTAGCCTCTAGCAAAGTGCAAGGAGAGTAAATAGCACCCTGAATTGTAAATGTGGTGGCTCTTGACATATTTATACCGGAGTAAATCACCGCATCGGCCATGTTTATCGTGGGCTTCCAGACACATTGTGTGTGTTTGGTTGTGCTGACACACAGGCAAGGTCCTGAACTGGTTAACCCACTTTTTCCTTTCAGGATCATAAATTCACATGTTATGTACAGCTACCGGGACGGTGGGTTGGGATGTATCCCAGATACGGCTTAAGTCCTGCACTGGAAATTACAAACTGAGGATGTTCTGTATTGAGGCTTTACAGTTCAGGATTAATCTTTAGTCTGGCAACTCAACCATTTAAATCCAGTGCAGGCCCTAAAGAATTACGGTAGATAAAAAATGGGGGGAGGGGGATTTAACAGAGTGACTGTCAAAAAGGAACTCACCTGGTCTTTTCTCCATTTTTCTCCCTCGACTGCCACATAGCCGAACTTTTGATATTAATATGAGGATCTGCTTCTGACACAGTGACTTGTTGCTCTTCGGGCAGGGCTTGCGCTTGCTGGCAACCTGCCGGTTTGCCTGGGGGTCCTTGACCTCCCTGCGCTGGCGAATAAGGGAGCTTGCAAGAGCAGCCATCTTCCCAGCGCTGGCACTGCCGCCTCCTCGATGGTCTCAGGCGGCTCTGCGGTGCCCAGGTGTCGGGGGGTACCGTGGGCCACCCCCCTGCCCACTCACCCAGGGCGATGGAGCACCTCTGTGGGAGGAGGGCAGGGCAGGACAGCCGGCGTCGGAAGGTTGGTATCAGCAGGATATCAGCGAGGGTGAGGAATGGGGAAGAGGAGGGAAAGGAGTCTCTCAAGGGAAGCGGGTGGATCCCTGAAAATGTAAGGTACGACTTAGAGCCTTGATAATCTGACCTTCTAGTTGTTCAGGTTCAGGTGAGGCCTCGATATATGGCTGTACCTCTGCCAGGACATCGTGACGTTATCCAGTCAAAAGAAAAATGCAGAGCAGCCAGTGTCTTCCCAAATCACTGTCCCAGAGGGCTCCAGAGAAGTTTGCCTCGGCCTTGTCCTCAAAGGACCAAAATTCTTCACCACATGATGACGCCAGATGGAGACGAATATCCCAAAACCATCCTTGTATCGTCTGTGCCAGAACCTCAAATCTTGGGTTAAAGTGCAGCTCCTCTTCCTTCTGTACCTCAGCTGTGAAATTCCCCCATCCAAAAAAAGGAGGGAAGACCCTGGGACCGGATCCAACCTCAAGTATCCGTGTGGACGGATACCGCCGATTTGTTTCCTTGCTGTCTCTCAAGCTCGCGTGGCATCACCTCTTGCACTGACTGAGAGGAGGGGGGAAAAAACGGCGAGGAGCTTGACTAATCCAAACATTTCCTGGACAGAGGTGACATTCAATAGAGCGCAGTGGGGAAGATACAGTAACAGGAAGAGTGCGGCGAGTCTATCAGTCCCAGACGCTGGAGCAGGCTCTCCAACTCTCTTGGCACTGCGCTACACCAAGGCAGAGCGCAGCGCGGTGTCCTTCAGCCACACATGCTGCCTCACAGCTGGGGGAATGAGGGATGAATGAGTGGAGAGAGGTAGACAGGGAGGGAGGGGCCAGCAAGGCGCCGAGCCTCACAGTGAACGCCGGATCGCTGCTGATGAGCCAAGAGTCCCCGCTGGCGCCTGGCAGTAGCCCGGTCCGGTTCTGTTGAGTCCGGCTGCCCAGCGTGTGTCTGTGTGTGGGAAAGAAGAGAAAAGTGTGAGTCCCAGACAAGGCACTGTTCAGCCTTGGCGCACACGTGCAGGCAAGTGTGGAGCGGTGTGTGAATAAGCGGCAAGAGTGTGAAAGTGTGACGGTGTGTGTGTGTGTGTGTGTGTGTGTGTGTGTGTGTGTGTGTGTGTGT
>BJFM01002734.1:156772-174495 GCA_016586285.1 Arothron firmamentum
CCCACCCCCCACTTACGTCCATCCCGCGATTCCTACAAATCAAAGTCACCTACATTCTTTTCATCGTTTTCCTGGGGACGGAGCACGGCTGACTCAGGCCGGGTCAGAGCCCGGCGTTGGCTTAAAGAGACAAACTGAGCTCATCAGCGCTGCACTCGGAGCGGTGACAAGGACGTAAAGCAGCCGTGACACTGCCTGACTCAGAAAGTGCACACCAACCTTCAGTCGGTCGTGCCATGCCGCACATCCACACATCAGTCAACTCGTATATACGGCCGTACACACAAGGAACACGGTCAAGTCTCAGATAAGGACAGAAGAATTGCAGTATACAGGCATGACATTTAATCTGACAAGTAGTTTAGCTTGTTTTGCTGTATACAATCTTTAAAGCACCTTATATAATAGCAGGCGCATTGGTACCAATCAAGTATGTATCCTGTTCTCTTTGCAGATATATCAGATTGCCTAAAAATTGTAGTGCATTGCCGAGTTAAAAGTGGTTTTATTATTTTTTCAATGGCCACACAGTTCTTTTGGCAGCATCATTGCTAACTTCGACAGCCTTTCCGAGATGATCTATGCTGGGAGTTAGCAAGGATGCCAAAAGAACTGTGTGGTTTGCAGTCCACAAAAGTTGGGAAGGGTAGCAGTTATAAGATACACTTTTTGGTACTCTTCCTTTTGGACAACAGGGCTGGGGTACAGTGTGTTATTTCTACAAGCTGGACACGTCACGGTGAAATTGTTAGGTTGATGGAGGATCTTTACTGGCCAGAGAGAAAATGCCCTGAGGATTATGGCCAAGAGGGAGAAGTAGATGTACAGATTAATCTGGTCTAATCCATAATGCACATGTTTCAGCACATCTGCAAATGACCACCATGGAGAGCCATTTTGAAGGGGTAAAAAACTTTTCACACACACGCCAGTGATCTTTTTGTGGCCTTTTTTTCACCTCCTCCAACCTTTTGCCCAGCTCCCCGCGGCACCTTCAATATCAAGAGATCGCTCTGGCAGTCAAAATCAAATATAAATAAATAAAAAGAAGTCAAACACCTGAGGGGCCTGAGACAGTAGGTGCCAGTACACGATACCAGCCGTAAATTCGGATTGTGGCGCGCCTGTGTTTTGACGTCTCTATAATTCTTTGCTGGCTCCCATTCAAGCTAGGTCGCCACGGGGCCAGCTTTGTTAATATTCAGACTGAATAGCAGAGCATATGCTGGCAGCGCGTTAAGATTTTTTTTCAGGCTGCGGCCAACTCCAAAGTGTAGCGACCGCATTACTCTAAATGTCTAAATGTCCATTCATCCATCACACAGTAGCTGGCTGCAGAGTTGTAAGAGTCACTAAATTACTTTTATCTTTTTTCTGTTAAATGAAGCTATAGTGATAGCATAACAAGACCAATATACGCTAAAATATATAATTGCACCACTGATTACCCATGTGCTACTGTACATTTACAAACTGAGAACTATTTCATCCAGCAACCTCAGAGGACCAGTAAAGAAATCTCAAGGGTTCTTAAGTATTGTTTGCAACAGAACTGGAAGTAAACTGGGATGACAGAGGACCAACAGTGGCTCCCCAAAACAGCCAGATCCTCCAGAGTAAGTATATATAAAACAAGAGTGGGGCTTCTGAGCTGCCAGGCAAACCTCGCCACTGGTGTCTCCTTCTCTCTTTCCGCTGGCCAAGCAGGGAGAGAGCAGAGAAAACCCTGCAGGATTTCCCCTTGTGTGCACACGCACACACACACACACACACACACACACACACACACACACACACACGCACACACCCTTAATGCTACCGTATTGCAGATTCCTGAGCTGTTAAATCATGTAATTATGTCCCTCTCTCTCCCTGCCCCATCCTCATACTGCTCCACTGTTATCATTTCCATCTCCCCACTCAAGGGCGTCCCTCGTACTCCCTCTGCTCGAAAAAATGAGAAAAAAAACACCTTGTTCAGAAGTTACCCACCAGCATCCACCCTCTGAAACTGTGCACTGGCCCCCCAGTGCTGCTGCAGAGAATCCACGAGAAGAAGGGAGCAGGTAAAAAGTAGTAAGTAAGGATTGGTTGGCAATGACATTGAAAAGAGGGCTGACAGACAACAATAAAACATTTGGCGAAGGAGGGGAGATTGTTATTGGTCCACCAAATCTGTTCTGGTCAGTTCCACAAAAACGACTAAAATCTTGAAAACACCGACTAAACTAGGACACATGCCGGTAAGCCGGACGGTGAAAACCGCTGCATCCTGCAGACAGTAAAAGTAAAGACGGCCAGGGGAAAATTATTAAGGGCCGATTTTACCTCTGATGCCCTTCTGGCACCAGTCCCGCTGCACAAGGTCTCCTTCTCTTTGTGGGACACATGGGACTTTCAACTGATTACTTCAGACACGGATGCTAAAATTGGGGCTCGGACATCAAAAGTGCGTTAAACTCCATCATCATTTTGAGTTTCAGTTTCAGTTTATTTATTTATTTATTTATTTATTTATTTATATTGCACCTTTTACAATAAAAATTGAGAGAGAAACAAATATACAAAACATAGCAAACATAATACAGCATAAGCAGGTTGTTAAAAAAAAAAAAGGAACAGCATAGGCAGGGGCTGACAGTGGACACTAGGGTTTGTCAGAGGCCAGCATCTGTGCAGCATGAAGGTTTGGAGACAAGAGAGCAGCACTAAGATACAGAGAGAGAGTGAGAGAGAGAGAGAGAGATGGGGGAGGGAGAGAGAGACACACACAAAACAGCGGGGAAGACTGGACACACTGATAATCCTGTTGAGAAGAAAAGGAGGAGAGGAAGTGAGGTAGTTGGTGTTGAGGAGGTGGGAAACTGCTCAGGGGATCATGTTTGTGTCCCCAGCAGCGTAGGCCTATAGCAGCATAGTTATGCTAAAGATTGAAGAATAAAGGTTTGATGACCCTATTCTACCTGTAGCTGTGAGAACTGACTGTAACTACACCTATCAGCCCTACACACTTTGTTTGAGGCTAACTGTACATTTTACTAAACAGAAAGGTTTTAAGTTTGATCTCAAAGGCAGACGTGGTGTCTGCCTCTCGGAGCCAGGTGGTTCCATAAAGCTGCCTGATAGCTGAAGGCTCGTCCTCCCATTCTAATGAATTCTAGGAACAAGTAAACCTGCACTCTGTGATCTGAGTGTTCTTTTAGGAATATGAATTATGAGATCCTGCAGGTATTATGGAGATAGTCCATTGAGAGCTTTATATGTAAGTAGGAGAATCTTAAAGTCTGTTCCAAATTTCACTGGAAGCCGGTGAAGAGAAGCTAAAACCAGAGAGATATGATCCCCTTTTGCTGATTCCTGTCAGAACTCTGGCTGCAGCGTTCTGGATCAGCTGCAGGTTATTAATGGAATAATATGCACATCCTGACAGTAATGAGTTGCAGTAGTCCAGTCTAGAAGTAACAAAGGCAAATTTTGTTGACAAATGTGTCACTGTTTGATTACTGGTGCTGGGAATGGGTCTCCATCACAAGGGCATGAGGAAAGGTAGGACATCAAGAAAGCGCACTTTTGTGTCTTTATGTGAGTCTTGGAAGGAATTTGATCCAGCCTATCCAAGCTGCCTTCCGGAGAGGGAGGGTGCCACTTCATTGCAGGGAAAACATACAAGGACAGACAACGCTTCAAACTCAAGGCCAATTTAGGGTTGCCAATCTGTCTAACCCCCATAAGGCCACGTGTTCCGATTGTGGGACAAGGCCCGGGTACCTGGATGGGTGGTGGCCACCGTGGGATTCAAATCTGGAACCTTTGTGCTGTGAGGCACTATTTCAGTGAGTCCATATTTTTATTTTGTTTTAACTTGAGTTCAGAGCCCCACCACCGGGTGGCGCCACCATGATAGCCCATAAGTGATGAATGTTTTTCACCACATAGTCCATCAGGTCATGAATTCAAGCTCAAACTCAACTATCCAAGCCTGAACCATTGAACGGCTTCTCTAGAATAAAATGGGTTCAACACTCACAGTTCTGATTAATTCCATTTTGGACGCTGCACTGAGACCTGAAGCCGACTTCACCTGCGATTTTCTGTGTTTGCCAGCTGCAATTGGCAGGCTATAATACTACCATTGGGATAGTTTCACCCAGTTCAGCAGAAGCTTGCATGAGCAGGAGGTAATTTATAAATAACATTACAGCATTCGTCTGTCATTAGCCACATCCAAACTGCACCAAAGTGCCGAAACGGGGCTGAACCGATAAAGATGAGGTGCATTTTCATTTCAATGTGCACCATAATCATTAGATAAACCAAAAAGATATCACTCTGTACCCAGCCCCTTCCTCATGTTACCAAACCTAATCTCCCTCCTTGCCCTTGTGTCCTCTTTCCTCACTTGTCTGGGTCACTGTGGAGGTGACGTGGTTTTGTTTTTGTCCCTCAATTTAATCTGAGGGTCATTATGCAAAGATATATTGGCTCATTTGTTATTTCTGGTTCTAATAATCGTGCTGGAGATTTTTTTTTCACGCCACCTCCTTACATTAGCGATAGCAATTCGAGGAGGGTTTCTCCACTTCATTAAATCCCATTATTTCACCATGAAAAAAAAAAATATATATATATATACACACATACATATACAGTATATATATATATATATATATATATACACACACACACACACAGACACACACACACACACATATATATATATATATATATGAATGATGTGGCGTAGACATTACGCCAGTCTGCCAATTAAGGCTGATTCCAATGAAAATGGCTTTTCGAGCATTTATAGTTACGCAGTATAGTATAGTTACGCAGTAACTATTGAAATATTGAGGAATAAACAAAGGGCATCTGTTCAAGAAATATTGGGGAATAAACAACGGACATCTTGAACAGATGGGGTGTATTTGCATGAGGGGGAAGACGGTGCAGTCAGTGTTTCAAAATGCCACAGGGGGTAAAACTGGCTCTATTTAATTCATATGAAAATATGTTCCGTAAACTCTGACGATGGCTTCACATCAGTCTTGCTGAAAGGGACACATTTCCGCTGATAGTGGGTGGTCATTTAAGGAGGAATTGAAATATTTAACCCAGCTGCCATGTCAGGCTTTTTGTGGTCAGATGATGAAAAGAAATGTGATAAATATTGAAAAAGTGGCCAATCTTCTCCTGCGTGTGTTCCAACAAAGCAGTTTCAATGAGGCAAAATGGGACAAATCTATTGAAACCTGTTCTCTGAATTTGTCATCTCGGCATCAGCAATCGCACGAGCACTAACACATCACGCCATCGGCCCATCCGTTTGGACTTGGTGTCGCAGACAGATTCTCCCAATAAAAATGGAAAGCACATACGGTGCCTCCGTAAATGAAATGGCGCCACGTCAGACCTGACGCGAGCGGCTGAAACCAACACGTGCATTGGTCGTGCGCTGGATCGAATTTGTTTTGTGCCACTCGCCGCCCCAGCTGTGGCTGACATGCAGGTGAGGGATTCTAGCAGTGCAATGCAGCATTAAATAACGCGCTAATGCTCCATATCTCTCTGTCACCAACTGCCCGGTCACAGTGGGAGGCAGCCGGGCCCCGAACGGGGATGTGATATGGAGGTTGACTCATTGCTGAGGATAAAGTTGGTGCTAATGTGAGCTGGGTGGATCCAACACCTGAAATAGTCAAGACTAGCAAAATATCTTTAGCTTTCGCTAAGACCAAAGGTTCAGCTGGTCAGGCCTAAACCCTACCTGTGTGGACCCTACCCTACTCTAGCCCACGTTACCAAACTGGTCGCAACGGGTTAATTTCACTTTGTTAAATGCTTCACCTCATAGAAACCCTTGCAGCAAGCCCAGTTTAGTCAGGATCAACACGCCTCTTCTTGGAAAAAAAAGGCTCTGAAAAAAATCTATGCTAATCCAGTTGAGTCCCCATCCTCTCATCTGGGTATGTGTGGTCCCGCTGCCTTAAGCCACCACAGTTGGGACGAGCAGCAGCTATCCGCCCCCACCCCACCCCCAACCACCACCACCCACTCACCCCCCATCCCGGGCCCCATTTGTGAACCACATACGCTGTCCTGTCGCATGCTGTGCCGCTCAAACGTTCCATTGCCCCCTGGACACGTCTCTTAGCAGACACAAACATAAATATTCATGCGCAGACAAGACGTCCCGACTCATGAGCAAAGATTTTTGAAATGTATACTGAAGAGACAGGATGGGGGCCACGCCAAAGCTTGAGGAGTTCAGTAAAGAGACGCAAGTGGGACACACCTTGTCCAGAGACAGAAATATGCTGGTGAACACGGGAAGACATGAAAAAGTAAAAAACAAGATAAACCAGAGCCAACTCGCTCTAGATTGAACACCCTGACATAAAATTAGCAAAAATGGCAAGAAAAACTTCCCTTTTAACAGAAAGAAACCTCGAGCAGGACCAGCCTCATATGGGGGGGGGGACCCTCCTGCCGATGGCCATCTGAGTGAAGGAGGAAACCTCAGCACAAAACCTTTCTGTTTTCAGTTTGTATGAATTTTCAACGCACTCAGTTATCTGCTTAAATTAGCATTAAAGCTGTGGTCCTACTTTCACAGGATTTGGTCTGCAAGTTCATTTCAAGATGCAAATAAAGGAGCCAGAGGAATTTTGTTTGCTTTTAGAAGTGGGTCTCGATCACGCTAGGGCTGCATCGCTGTGTTTTTTTTAAAAAAGAAAAAAAAATCAAAAAGCTCTCAATGTCACTGCAAAGAGTGTTCACGCTCAGCAGGACATGCACTCAAAAAGAGCAGCTCAGACTGGGTAGAGAACATAACGAGCAGCAGAGCGCCCGGGAAACACTTTCATAGCAACGTCGCCGAGGGGGAAAAACCCTCGCTAAACATGGAGAGCGCCGGGTGCCAGGGGCGCGAGCCGGCGCCGGCTGGCAGGACAGCAAACAAGCTGGCGACGGGGGCAGACGCAGCCCGATAGGCTGGCACCGCTGCTACCGCGGCTACAGAGCTGCCGCCGCCGATATCACAACAAAACAGATTGAGATTAGCTTGCCATCGTCCACAGAGAAGGAAAGATGGAAGGGGGAGGAAGTGAGGGATGGAGAGGGGAATGGAGATAGAGCTGTGGAGTGGCTGTGAGGATGCCCCGAAACAGGACAGGAAGTGAGATCTGTGTGCGCACAGCTGGTGCGTATTTAGTATAGTGTGTTAGAGACTGTTTAATACTCTGCAGGAAAAGAAATTTTTATATCTGAAGCTACTAAAACAAAGCTCAATTTGGCCAGGACATACTAGCATTGGTGATAACATACAAGCTTACATTTTAGCATATATATTACAGTCGTCGCTGGCGTTGAGATTTGATTTGTTGACAGTCGGCAAACAAATGCAGATTTTCAAAAGCTTGGCTCAGGCAGTGTATCATGCGTCACCATCTCCTGCCAACAGGGGGTGCTACCGTATCCTCAGCACCTACCTTCCCCTTGGCTCCTGCTGTCAAAGTAAATTAGCTCTCATTAGAAATGCAGCAACTTCTCCCTACTACTCTGCTCATATTTATTTTATTATTTCGGCTCAATTCCAATTACGATGTCTCCCGGGGTACAAAGTGTTCCGAGAGGTGGTTCAATATATTCGGGGCCTGACTGGTGGATAACGTTGGGGGGGGCGGGGAAGAGTGGCCTTTGATGGTATTAGCCTCATATGGCAGACTTTTTTCATACTTCACGATACCTTATTAATATTCTGTATTTCTATTTCTATAGCGTTAGAGCTGAGGTTTGACAGGAGGGATTCAGTAAATTGGATTTGCCATTATCGCTCGGGATTACAAAATGGGGAGGCAGCGGCGGCAGGCCGTTCCGTGTAACGCCGTCGATTGGCTACCACATGCGAGTGGGAGTTGTCCAAGAGCGATCTGCACCCTGGAAAAAGAAGAAGCCGAAGAGCTATCAGAGCTGGAGATGAGACGAATTTCTCCAGGATCAGCACCAGCAGCTTTAGGAAGATAATTAAGATAAATAGCAAATCAATTACCTATTTCGAGGCTGACGCCAACTGTAATATACGCATTTGAATCAATGGGAGGTGAGATTCCATCAGTAGGAGGTTGGAATTAACTGCAGGCCATGACCCTAAAACTTTAGTCTACAGAAGTATTGGAAAGATCAGAAGCTTGTAGTGGTTTATGTGAAGGTTAATTGAGATTTATTATTCTTTGTGGACTGACATCTGACCCCATCAGTTGAGGTTTCATGTCTAATTTCATGTGTTCTCTGTATCTGTTCATGTCCCTGGATCAATACCAATGTGTTAGCAATAGCAACCGCAGTGGACGAAGTGTAGAGCTTTGCGGGAGCTGTGCCCGCCGAGCCAGAATGACTGCAGTCACTCTGTCGGAAAATCAAGGACTTTATCGAGCATCTCGAGGCTACTTTCATCGGGGACGGACGGAAAGCTGTTAGGAATGGACCGAACGGCCGACTGAATCCTGTGTCGACTTAGACCGGCTCCAGTTAAGCCTGAGTTATTTCCTTTGATGTGTTTGCGCCCGGCCTCATGCACGAGCAACCGTGGACAGCTCAGGAGAGGACACCCGCCACCTTAAATCGCCCGTCGGTGCAGTTCGTGCGATGGCGAGGGCAGCCGCCGGAACGGACGGCGTTGTTTTCCGAGAGGCCTTGCGCCTTCTTCTGCAGAGTCAGCAAAGCTGTTTTCAGGTCCAGCCACAGACGCCACACATCTTCATAAATCACAACTATTTCTTCTACTAGTCTATTTACAGTCAATGGTACATGTCATCTGTGTGCAAATGGAAAGAAAAGCCACTTGCGGTCCGATCAAAATGATGTATCTCTGCCAATCAATTACAATAGCAATAATTCTGTTTAGGGCGGCTGAAAGTGGACTTTCCTGCCATGGTCTAAAGAAAACATCAAAGTCCACAAACATGCAGCAGTAATTGATCTATCTCTTATAAATGATGCATCCATTGAGGGTCTCAAATTAATATTTAATCAATTGGCAGCAAGACAAGGTCCAGCCATATTTCAAGTCTCATTTTCTAAAATGTTTGCGGTTGAAAGGAGATAACGACATTCGCTATGAACGATGGTCTCTTTTCTGTTCTCGTGAAAGTGAAAAGCAACTATTGATTGATAGGCGTCTCCATGGAGACCACCTGCTTTAACAGGAGGCAACAGTGAAATGCTGCATTATTGTAATGATTAATGTTTGCTAGCTTTAAATTAGCAAAGGCACCAACATGAGTGAGTCTAACAGCAATTGGTCACTTGGACCTCAAACTCAAAAATGAGATTAAAAACTATATTTTATCACTTGAAAATTCTAAAACAAGTCATTTTTACTCATCATGCTAAACATTTAGCAATATTTACTTTGAAAACCACATTTAATTTTTTTTAATTTTACAGGAGTAATATTTTACAAGTCGTCACTCGGCTAACTCAGAGTTCGCATTAGCTTAGTAAAACATAAAAGCATTGGAAAGGCTGGTCATTTCCCTGCCGATGCTAGGAGACTTTGCAGCAGTGAAACAATTTATTTGATTGCAGCAGGAACAAAAACACAATAACTCACAAAGAAATAAATAAAACAATCAAGGAAAGGAGAGGAGAGAAGAAGAGGAGAGGAAAGGAGATTCAGTAGGGGAGGAGAGGAGAGGAGATATCTGGATGAAATGCAGATAAGCAGATAAAGGATGAGAAAAAAGGAGGAAAGCTGTGTGTGTGTGTGTGTGTGTGTGTGTGTGTGTGTGTGTGTGTGTGGTGGGGGGGTGGGGGGTGTCAAATCACCCAGATTATTTTCCACTTTCTGCATAATGACTCTCGCTTGGATTCACACACAATTATGCTATGATAAATATCGCGGTTAGCCTATCCATTTCAGATCGTATGTGTGGAGAGGGAAAGGAACTGGTGAGGTTTATTCTAAATGAGAACCATCTGTGGTTTACGCTAGCATTATCAAACCATCAAAGGGAGAAGAGGGGCTAATCGAGAAGACAATATGTCAAAAAAACCCTTTTACCCTTAAAAACAACTGGCCTGCCACCGCTAGTGCTAAATCGACCCATTCCAGGACAATAAAAGAGGCAACCGTTGCAGTATAAACAGAGCAAACTTTTCTTTTTTTTTTCGTTAGAGAACCGGTCGATCACCACTCTTGTCCTTGCACTTTGATTTGCGGCTGAGGAGGGTTTGGATAGGCTAGTGTGACTGATGAAGATATCAGGGTCAGCCTTGATCCCATGCGCATAATGGACTGACATCCCGATGCCTGCTTGTGAACCTTAGCACACATTTACCATCAAGAGTTTGGGAGATGGAATGTTATTCCTTCGGAACAGGGATAAAACGAGAGCCGTGGAGGCAGTATTGGCCCTCAGAACAGTCCTATAATGGGAAGGCAGGCTGCGTCCGGAGTCTGTGGTGATTGATGTTCCTTCAGAGGCCTCGGGGCTTTGGGGACGACGGGTTTGACCTCTGCAGAGGTGAGTGGATCAACGGCTCCACCGTGACTGACTGCCTACCTGGAGCTGCACTCAGATGCTTCCCGCATGGGAAACACACGGGACGCTGTGCACGTGGGGGTGAACTGCCCAGCAAATGTAACACGAATACTCTCACGTCCAACAACGGCCAATAGGGGCTCCTTATCTTTCCAAAAAGGTAATGGACAGATAACCCCCTCCTCCCTTCAACTGTAGCCTCTTAAACCAATCACAACAGTGTATTTTCCCTGTGATCAAACACACACACACACACACACACACACACGCACGCACACACACACACACACACAAACACACTTTTGTATGACCGTGTAAAACATATACCCTCACCCTTTCTTCACCGCTAACCAACTAAGCGCATGACCCTAACCTTAAAACCGAGTCTCGACTTTCAAAAGTTTTTAGGGACCAGACAAAGGAGCCTTTTTGTATGTAATGTGATATAACGGGTTGCTGGCGTGTTCTTGAAAGGCACTAACGCCTCCGTTCACTAGTTTCTTCGCAAACTAGTGGCCTGGCATGGAAACAACAAGGCAAACATATTTGTGTTTTCGTACACATCGCGCACACATCATCACGTAAACGATGCTTCATAGCATCTGAGGGGAAGAAGATAGCTGTCAATACAGCACAGAGACTTCATGCTAGCTAATTTGCTAATTTAATACAATCTTTCTGATTCATACACGTGTTGAAACGCTTGCACGTCAAAGTGAAAAGTGATCAACACCACATCCACACCATCCTCTTCGAGGGCAGGCGCGTGTGTGTGATGTTAGATAAATTCATAAATCAAGACTCTCTCATCCCTCTTCACTATACATGCACGGAGAGGGGAAGAAAGTAAAGCAAGAGCTGCTCTTTGGTCTGAAATCATCATCGGGAAAAAGAAAAAAAAAAAATCCGCTGAGAGACAGAGAGGTGTGTCTCTGTGTGTGTGCGTGTGTGTGTGTATGTGTGTGCGCGCATCTCTGCATGTCAGCGTTACTGTTCCCACATGGATTAGCAGCAAAGTAATCAGGACAGCAGTGTGATTCTAATCCCGGTGTGATTGGACCAACATGCAACGCGGGAGGCTAAACCCAACCGTCTACCTCGTGGCCCACGCACATGTGATACAGGCAAACATGTCTGTTCAGCAACGGTGTGAACAGTATGCAAAAAAAACGCAGTTCTTGTGATGAATTTTACTACAAGTTCAGCAAAACAGAGCAAGAAAAGAAAGCAGATTGTTGAAGCGCTTAGCTAAGGTTCTGTTGCCCTGCGGGGCTAGCTTCAAAAGGAAGTCTGCTCCACAGATCTCCATCCAGCTCTGGTCAATGATCCGAAACGCAGGCTCTGCGATACATTTCAAATCGTGTATCAAGCCTGTGTATTGTTTGCACATGTGTCTTTCCCCACAAACAGCTGCTGCGATAGGGCATTTCGATATTGACGCTTTGATTTGGTGCATAATAGCCCTGTAGCATTTTCTCTCTCTCACTGTCAGCGTGTCCTCCTAGCTGCATCCCCCTTCAGCGTTGGAAGAAAGGCGTCGAACCGCGAGCGATGAGCAATTGTTTGGGATAGAGTCCTGCTGTGTTGACCGTTTCAACGTTTGACCTCTGTATTAAGCTAGGACGAATCTGCTAAAGGCGCAAACAACACTAGCCGCCGCAACTTCATGACTCCTGCTACAGAGCTGAACGTGATGACCGCGCGCAAGCGGAGGTCTCCGAACCAACAAAGGAATACGTCAGGATTAAGAGCTGGTTTAGAATCACAGCAAAGTCTGAAGGTCAAATAAATTCACACTTGACTTGATGGCCCCATCTCCACCCCCCGACTAATCAAACCCACTTATCCCTCTTTTCATTGACGGATGCTTTTCCCCCGCATATCGCTTTTTGGCCACATGTCACTCGCGCAGGCGCGCGTCCTCTGCAGGCATCCCTCCCCGTTCTGTTTCATTCACAAGTGCAGTGCCGAGCGCGATGACTCATCCGCCGGCGTGGAAGATGTGAATTGCTCCCTGTTTATCACAGCGCTTGGATCCTGTTCCAGGCTCCCTCGCTTCCTCCACCACCACCACCACCACTATCCAATCTGCTGCTCACAGGTTTCACATGCACAACGTTGATGGACGAGGAGAATAAGCGGCTCAGAACATTGCAGTTGCAACAGATATTGACATATTTGCGTGGTTTTGGCAAGACTTCAAAGGAATCCGAGGCCAAATATCATCCGGATCCGTGTGTAACCAAGTTCAGAATCACAACAATTTGCTTACGCCGTTTCAAAATACTCCTGTAAATCTCCTGTACTTTCTACCATTACCACTACTTCCCACCACACATGGGAAGCAGCTGCTAAGCTAACATCTGTCCATCCATCTTCTCCTCATCAGACTAATGCAGGAAATGAGCACAAATAAACCCCGGACAGGTCCTGAACACATCCACAAACAGGCCCAGCAGGTTCGAGTGTGCAGGAATAAAGGATGAGAGTGAAAAAATAAGGAATGAAGGAATGAGGAAATACATACTTCCATATTCATTCTCCATGCATGTCACGGCAGTTTCCCAACATATGAGAAGACAAAACAATGTAGTAAAACGTCATGAGAGTCCAAAATATAGATTAAAAGTTAAAAGAATTCAAAAGAATAGAAAGGAATAAATATATTAAAAAGATAAAGAGCCACAAAAGAGATAAGACATAAAGATAAAATAATAAAATAAAATGAGAATAAAAGGCAAACAACAGCATGAAGAATAAGTAGGTTTTAAGACCGATTCACAAAAACCTAAATCTCATGTTTTTAGTCTACTTTTGGGGACCATGAGAAGCTGATCAGCATTTGTTTTATATTAATGTCATCAAAAATATGTCCAGAACATCTATTATAACATGTTTTATTATGATTAAGCTCTGAAACTGTTAAATGTGTTTAAAGTTACCTTTGACATCAACAAAACTCTTTGTAATTCACTCCTTCCTTCAGTTTTGTGCACAGGTGATGCCACCATTTTGGAGGAGTCACTTCCTGTCCCAATCACGTGACACATGTCACCTGATCACCACAACAGGAAGTGTAGGTATGGCTCCATTAATGACTTCAGGTACATCAAAAACAGTTTGGGGTTTGTTTGTTTTTTTCATTATTTTTGTTTATTTTTTACATTTAGAAAGCATTTTTTTTGCAACAAATGTTCAATATTATAATTTATGCTGACTAATTTACAGTATTTGGTTTATTAATGAATTGACCTTGTAGGATGAAAAAATAACCTCTCCATTCATCCATCCTGAGGATTGCGGTTCAGATCTAGGTTGGGCGCGGCCTCAGTGACTCCACAGCGTCCTGTGGTCGTTTTTCAACCCCGGTCCATCTTCCACCGGCGCGCTGTTTTAATAACCCCAATGTGTTCCCGCCAACCATCGGCCGCACATAAAAAGTAATATTAGTTCCAGAGTGCTACTCCAATTCATGATACTGCAATCTTTTTCCTCGCTCCCTTCATTTTTTTCCATTA
This sequence comes from Arothron firmamentum, assembly GCA_016586285.1. NCBI lineage: Eukaryota > Metazoa > Chordata > Actinopteri > Tetraodontiformes > Tetraodontidae > Arothron > Arothron firmamentum. Next base: position 170,832 of record BJFM01002734.1, read on the forward strand.
TTCCTCTCTGGAGTGCACTCCTTTGTCTCCAATCCTGCCATTCCCCCCCCCCTCCCCTCCCCGTTATTGTTATTATTTTCAAAAACACATGTGACTGTCGCTGGAGTGCACGTCTAGAAAGGTACGGAGACGTTGTGGTCACAAGTCCCAGCCGTTATCTCAACATTAACATACGCCGGCTCGTTAATCTCTCACATCCATGTGACTGAGGTGCTCTTAAGCAAGGCGCCAAATGCCCAAATGCTCAGAGCGCCCCCTCCAGGACAGCCAAGCCACGCTGATACCACTCCCTGAATGATTGGACGCACATGTTTTCCTTGAATGCTTCTCGCACCTACATTTTTGCACAGATGCATGCCTTTAGTCTCTGGACAGAGGCAGCCGCGGTTTCTAATCTGCAAACTGCCAGGCACGTGAAGGATGGGTGGCAGAGGACAACGGTGCAAACGCTAGAGAGAGGCTCCCCTGCACTCCTGCCAGTGTTATTAAACGGACGGCAATAACGCATCGGGCTCCGTTGCGGAATTATTCATATGTGCGTGTCCTGTCCCCGGATGGAGCCGGAGGATAAGCGGGCAGAGGGGAAAGATCAGGGAATGAAGGCGAAGATAATGGCAGCAGGTCGGCCTGGGGGTGGGGGTGGGCGGCAGCGGCAGAGGGGTGGTAACCGCTATAGAGGTTATTAGTTCAGTCTGTGGTGACTCTGAGAAAGTGTGAGGGACCAGGTGGCTGTGAATACCAAACCGGCCCCCTGGTGGTTGGGTAAGTTGGAGACGACTGGGACTTCCATCCCAGGGTACGTTGTTCACCGGCCTCACATTTTTAATTGACAGCCCAACTTTCCGGATTATGCCTTCATATTCCGCCGCTGAACTTAGCTTAAGTAAATTCATGGGCCGTGACCGATATTTCATCGTGCTCGCCTCGGATTCCCCCTTTCTTTGTTTTTATTTTTGTGGGGGTTTTTTGTCAGACAGCGGTAATTAAATGGGAATTTAATTAATGTCGGAAAAGGAAGAGGAAGGGTGGGCCGGCGGAGGTGAGGGTCTTTTGAGCAGTATATTTGGAGCAGACACCGAAAGACAGTGGAGAAGGGAGGGAGATAGTGTGAGATTAGCGAGGAGAGACAGAATGAGTTATTTCAGATCGTAAATGCGCGCCAGAGCTCGGGCCAAAAATCTCCAGCGGATGTATAAAAATGTTATTCTTTCCTCTGTCAGCTCCTTTATCCATCTGTCGCCTTTGTCTAATCTGCCTTGTTGGAAGTTTAATGCTTCCCGTTCATCTCTCCATCACACGTGTATTTGTTACCATGCCTTCTCAGAAAACCCCCTCTGGGATGATAGCCTCCCCAACCCAACAACCCTCCACCACCCTTTTCTTTTATCATTCTTTTTTTTTCTTTAGCAGCAGAAATGAGATGAGGATGATCAGACGGCAGAGGAGAAGCACAGAGTGCTGCATCAGCTCCAGGGCACCTCTGGAGAACACCGGAGCAGCTGGATCATTTGGCGATAATCAAGGGCTGATGGGGGGGGGCGAGTTTGTCGCCTCCGAATTTGCCAGGCCAGAACTTTGGCTTTCAGCTTATCCGACTATTTGAAGTAAACAGAGTTTGAGCCAAGAAGCTGAGACACAGAAACTCCTAATTAAATCTCATACTGACCTAGGGGGCCGCCATGATTTCCAGCAGGGGAGACTTTCTCCTTTACCGCTCACCCTAACCAGGGTTTTGTCCAGACGTCAGCCTGGTCACCTTTCTCCAACTCTCGCCCCTCCTTGTAGCCATCAGGTTTGACCCTGATGTTCCCCTCCAGCTCTCGATGAGCGTTGATCCAGTCGCCTCGGCTGATCTCATCCTTTACGGGGAACCACATGGTCATTTTGATTCTCCTGAGCTCAGTGGCGCCGAGCTCCAACTGAGACGAGTTTACGCACCTCCGAGCATACGCTTTCAATCACCCGCAAGGGGCTCTGAGGTTCTTCAGTAGGACTCTCCTCTTCTGAGATGAGCCATTCGTTGTCCTCAACTTTTTCCAGCACTTCCCCGTAACTATGGAGACAGCAAGAAGTTTTCCGGATGGAAATACATAAAGTGTATAGAAATCACAGGTTTAAGTGGAACATTTTGCGATAATTCACCACCTTAGTTCTTCCTCTTTGCACTCAGGCTCGGTGCTGATGTTCTTCTCTGGCCTTGGCTCAGCTTCGATGCCGTCGCCTCGGTCGAACTTGTCCTAAATAGAGAATGACGGCAAAATTGTTTGCCCTTGCTCGAACGTTCGCCTCAATTTTGGCTCCGGCTTGGATGATCTTACCATTGAGTGTTCCGTGTTCTCTGGCTCGTTGCTATCAAGGTCTTCTTCTGGAAGGACCCCTCCTTCACTCTCAAACCTCCCACACACATTCTGTAACCTGCAGGCAAGTATCAAAAATAGGCAAATTGTGGGTAAGAATAAAATTATCCATTTTTTGCCTCACCTCTCGTAGATTTGCTCGAGTAATCGAGCCATTTCGCTCAGCTCTCTCTTGGCGGCCTGGGCAGCCGTATCCTTCAGCACGCGGTACTCAATGAACTCGTAGTTGAGGTCAAGGACATTGAAGAGCCACTCCTGGCCAACCTTCATCATTTTGTTGGCAATTTCGACATAGCCCGGAAGGGCAGAGTATGCGATCTTGTGGAGGGACAGAACAACACGAGAAACCGATCCAGGCTCGATTGTAAACACCCATCCTCACCGTCGATGTTGAGGTTCTGAAAAGGCAAACAGCTACTCACGATATGACATGGACATTCATACTTGTTGACGAGCCCCTCCAGGCGAAGCTCCTCAATAACTTCTGCTTTATTCAGTGTTTCCTTCTTATCTTGTTTATTGGCGATCCTGAAAACATACGGAAGCACATCAGCCAAACCTGGTTCGCAACTTGTGATTTTCTGGAACATCGAGGCGTATGAAGAAGAATGAAGTGCCAGCTCACATTAGTACAGGTTTGCCCGAAACGAACGGGTGACTGAGGACTTTCTCCAAAGTCTTTTTCGTCTCCTTCATCCTGCTGAGATCGGCGGAGTCCACCACGAACAACACACTGTGCGACATTGCGTAGTATTCGCTCCACGTGGCCGTTTCCTGGCTGCTGGGTTTAAGGATTGTCACTTGAAAATTTTCCACGACCAGCTCAACCAGAGTACATTCCTCTGAGTGCATCACATTTTGTGCGCTGTCTTAAAAGGAAAAAAGAAAAAAACTTCATTAGCTGGTGAAACGTCAACACGTGTATGTTGTGATAATTACCGTATATCCTTTGCAAGATTGACGTTTTCCCCGAATTAGTCAGTCCCAGCATGAGAAGAGTAACTTCCCTGTCACAATGGAAAAATGAAGCAAGAAGCGTTAGCTGGCGCTGTCGATGCAATCTGATTGGATTAGCTAACAGAACAGTAAAGTAGCTCACCTCTCTCTGTTTCTTTCACACTTATTTGACCATCCACAACAGTTTCCCATTTCCCTGGAGAACAAAGCCAGGGGATTACATGTACATCTTACTCATGTTAAAACTATGGCTTTGGCTGTTAATTAAATATATCATCAATGTTTCTGTTGCTTTGATGTCTTTGATGATCATATGCACATTACGTGCATTTTTTTTATACCCCCCCCCC
>BJFM01002734.1:174511-194305 GCA_016586285.1 Arothron firmamentum
TACCCCCCCCCCCCCCCCAAGGGAGGTTATGTGATGGCCAGTGATTGTTTTTCTGTTTCACTTTTAGAAAAAATAAGTTTGATTTATGCAGATCCTGCAATAATAATAAACTAATCATGATTAATATTATTACCAAGAGGGTGCATCTGAGTTTTTATTATGGCGGGGTTTCCAATTGTGGCAGTCCAAACACTATGCAAGGGCGACCTCTTTTGGCGAAGGGACGCACTGCAGCTCAAATCAAACACTGACCTCAAGAGCAGAAAAATACTTCATTTTTTCTTTCTTTCCTGTTTTTCTCTGACTAATCTCTTCTACTTGGTGCCAGCAAAACGTTCACTCAGAATTAATTTACTTCCAAATGGGTCAGAAATTTTATTTTATGCTAAAGACTGATTATGAACCCCCCAAAAGGAGAAAGAACTGCTAAATACAGCAAATCAAGGGAAAAAATGCATTTATTTCTGTAGGTAATAGAAGAGATGAAATCCAGTTTCTCAAGCACAGTCTGGATTATGTTGGATCAGAGAAGAGCAAAATTTGTTCTGATGTACGTCCAAGTCCAGAACATATCAGAGCGGTACGGTGGGTACATTCCTTGTTTTTTGGTCAGTGATTTAAAAAAAAAAAAAAAAAAAAAATACATATTCCAACTAATCATACGTTTCAGCAACGGAAGAACATGAAGCACAGATGTAAGAGTTCAGCAGTTCCTTTGATATCACGTTAAGTACAATTTGGCGTTGATTGCATATGTGGAATCTAAACACTCATTTAAGACAGATATTTTCACAAATATGACTTTTAGTGTACAATTAATGACAATTGATTGTTTTGCAGTGTCTGATAATCTCTAAATGTTAAGGTACCAAGTGACAACCAACATTATACTTTAAAGATGAAACAATGAATCAATTAAAGTACCTTGAAATGAACTTTATTTCTGCTAAATTAAAGCTGATTTCTTTTAATTCTTATATATATATATATATACATACATATATATATATATATATATATATATATATACATACATACATACATACATACACACACACACACACACACACATACACAAATTATGATTCAAATGACCTGTTTTGGGTTTTTTTGTGATTTTTTTTTTTTTTTAACCTTAGGTTTAATTTAAACCACACACAGACTTAGTAGTTGCACAACAAAACCTTGCAAATTTCCAGACCACAGCTTTGATGAGTCCGCCGCAACCCACCGGTAATTTCCGGAAGCTTGGCCTTAATCAACAGTGTGCTTTGCAGCGTCGACACCCTACCTATCCGATGATGGAAGCAGCATTTCAGTGCTCGTTTAACGCCACCAAACGATAAAATACCATTTATACGTCAACTCAAATTCTCGAAATTAAAAACAACTAAGTTGTCCGCTACGCCTACGACCGACGCTACTATGCGGCTTTAAAAAAAAAAAAAAAAAAAAAGTGATAGCTTAAAAGTAAAAGTATAGCTTCAGCAGTTTCAGTAGGAAAAATTGGAGGAGGGGGGTGAGGCAGGAAACAGTTCCAGCCAGATAGAGGTAGCTGCCAGACCCCCCAGAGGGCCCTTGTGTACTCTTCAAAGGGCCAGAGGAGAACAAGTCGCATCTGGTGAGAAACGATAGGACCGTGCGACTGACCGACAACGCGCACCCGCCGAGGGTATCATTCAACAGGCGGCATCTGGGTGTCTGTCACTGTTCTGCTGTGTGGTTCCGGCTCTTGCTTACCACGCACACACACACGCACACACACACGCGCACACACACACACACACACACAGACATACACACACACAGCTTATTAAAACAGACCAGTCAAGCAGAGAACACACGAGACAATTATCAGTCTGTCATGTCGGAAGCATCGGCCAACAAAAACAAATTAAAAGAGCCACAAATCACTGCTGACTTCTTGAATAAAGCGTGAATTAGGACGTGGTTGCAGGATGAGATGGAGGCATTATGTACCCTGACTAGTTTGTGCCTATTTACAGTCTACAAATCATTAATATTCACCAGATATGGAAAAAACTGAGATATATGTTAGAAAAAAGGTCATTGGGATATTTATTAGCTAGCTTGTTGCTTTGATTTAGCTCAAATGCTATCCAAAATATTCTAACTTTTGCTGTTTTGGATGGTAGCGTGGCCACAACTGTCTAGTTTCTCTAAAAATGACTTCTTTGGAACATTCCATCGCCATTAATAAGGAAATGCAACTTAAAAATTGAAGATTTACACGCATAAAAAGGGAATTCATCATTACAAAAGGGGTTCGAATGAATATTCCTGAGATTTCCCAAAATAAACGTGTCATCACTGATGCATAGGGCATAAAGTGTTCACAACAGAGAAAGTTTGCTTCTTTTTTTTTTGTTCAAGGTCTTGGCAGTTCTCAAAACATTACATTCGGTTACATCAGCCACGCCTTGGTTAAATTCATTTGATCTAAAATAGAAAAAAGAACGGGAGAAAAGCAGCAATCAAGAAGCTTTTCCTCCTTTGTCTTTAGTGGTCTTAGTAATGCGTCAAAAGAGGCATCAAGATACACGCGCACACACACACACACACACACACACACACGCACGCACTTAATATGTTTATAACCCCGGCTAATAAGTCCCCCTAAGGCCAGCTATTAGCATCGTCTCCGTGGCAATGGCCAGATGACATCGGGTCGTTTGTGCAACACCTACCGAGTGCAGCCGACGTTTTTTAGGTGTTTTGGTTCAAAGTGTCACTCCAACAACGACGTTGGACGAAAAAAAAAAAAAAAGAAAAATGTGCCTTGATGACAGCCTCTGAAGCCCCTTAAAGCATCTTAAAGTGTATTTCTGTGCAGAGCAGGCGCTTTCTTCAGTAAAACTTGTCGTCGATGCGGAAATGCGGCCTGCTGACGTCGTCGGGATTGAGGAACACCGATATGGATTTTCCCGGGTTCTCCGTGACCAGCTGCTGCAGCCGCTGCGCTAGCTTGTCTTCTGAAGGAGAGATGATGCCGTTGGAGGGCTGGTGGCCGGGGGAACCGTGGCCATTCGTGCTAGCCGTTAGCTCCTTCTTAAGGTGGCCTGCCTGCTGGGCTTGGTCCAGAGCTGCCCGGAGGTGCTCGCTGGGATCCGAGCGCACGTGGGCTAGCTTCCTGGCCACAAGGAGCGCCTGGGCGTCGGTCAGGTGCTCCAACATGTTGCACTGGGGCAGAAAGTAGTTTGGGCACGTTTTACCAAGGATGCAGTGCGCTAGGTCGTCCAGGAGGCCCAGGAGGAGGCGGCCGGGGGTGTCCGCGTCAGGGCAGGACAGGTAGGTGGCGGGAAGCCGGTCGCAGGCCCAGAAAAGGAGGGTGCGTAGATGGTAGAGGCTGAGGCCCGTACGAGGGCGCGACAGGATGCGAGACAGCACAGCTTTGGCTGCCTGGAACGCTTGGGCCACGGGGTAGGGGATGCACTTCTTGAGCTGGACCTGGGAGCGACAGAACAGAGGCCTGAAAATGTCTGCGATGAAAGAGAGAGAAGAAGAAGAAGAAAAAAAAAAGTTCAGAGGTAGCACCTCGCTGCGTGAGAACGCCAGCCTCCACTCCCTGTCGGGACGGCCGCCCAGCGGGGAGCAGCAGGGCAGCAGGTAGAAGCCCGATATGGCCTCCTCCTCTGTGATTTTCCCGTCCCAGAAGTGGTTGGCGGTCAGCCAGCCCTGGGCCACCGCTGGCCACCCTCGAAACGAAACCACCGGCAGCAGGTCGTACAGCACCCGGCTTGAGCCTGCCTGTGGATGGGGTGGGGTGGGGTGGGGTGGGAGCAGGTGGGGTTGGATTCATTATCAACGTTTCCTCGAACGTGCGAAACATTATCAACGTCCCCCCAGGTTGTACCTGAAGGATGATGGTGGTGAGGGGTCCATTTCTCTCCAGTCGGTCCGGAGTGGGAATCCCTCTCTGGGGGCTGCGTCTCAGCTCCTCCACGGCCTCGCTCACCACCCCCCAGAACCAGTCGGTCACCAGGGCGGGCGAAAAGTAGCATCCGTCCAAAGCCTGCGGGGAGCCCGGGGAAGGGATGGCGCCTTGACCTGAGGGAGAAATGGTGGCAGGAAGAGGGGGTTACCTTCCTGCAGACTCATCGGTTGGGGGGGGGGGATTGCATCATGCATCAATTTTGCTCTCTTTCTCCACACTTTACTCGCGTTCCACTCCATTTCTGCTACCTCTGGTGTGACTTTGTACACATACCCGTCTCTCCCTCTTCCTCCTCCTCCTCCTCTTCCTCCTCTTTGGGGTGAAGTCCGTTCTCCTCTTGGCAGCAGACGCTCCAGCGGGAGAGGATTTTGGAGTCGCAGAGGCGAAGGCTCAGCCAGGAGTGGCAGGGCGGGGAGTGCCGCATGTCCAGAGTGACCGGCTGGTTGCGGTCGTGCAGCTTAAGGGCGGGCACCAGCAGGGTGAAGTCCAGGTCGAAATCGGCCCCCTTAGCGTAGTCCCCGAGGTCCTCCGGGTTGAGGTCCAGGACTCCCTCCCGCGCCCCGCCGGACAGCAGCAGGTACTCGTTAGCTATGGGCAGGCGCTGGTCAATCTTCTGGACCAGTCCTGCAAGAGGCGAAAACCAGTCAATCAACATGTACTCAGCTAGCATCGCTACTACCTCCCGATTACGTCCAAATAGATAATGCCTCTGGTTATTTAAGCTATGGAATTGGCTAAACTTGGTTAAGGTGTCTGATAGCGCTGAGAAACAGTACTTGTTTTTGGAAGTAGGCAAATATGTGTTAACTTCTGAAGTACTTCGAAGTTCATACTTTGCTGCTAGTGTTGCTAGTTGCGATTATAAGTACGGTTACCTCTGACGCACAATTGGTGCGTACTCAGCCAGCAGGTTTCAGGACTGAAACAGTAATTTGGTGTCTCACAAGAACACGAGAAAGCAAGTATGGACATATGGGGCAAAATTAGAGTGCCGTATCGCAGCGCTCGTACGTTCTAGTGAACGACTGGAGTTCATACTTGGACGTGTGTAGTTCGAAGTACATACTTTCCGCCGTGCCGGTACTGCTTGATGAAATGGGCAGAGCAAGTAAAACATCAAGGAAACTTGTCAGCTTGCGAACTTTCACAAGTGTGAAGGAGCAAAATGGAGAAAGATCAAATGTCAAACTTAAAGCTAGACAAGAAAATCAAGAAAAGACAGAAATCTCATCTGCAAGTGGATGAGCTTGACTGACCTTGATTCATGACTCAGAGCAATCGAAACGTTTACATACAGAATCCGAATGGAAGGCTACGTTCGACTGCGACGCGATGATTAGAATTCGTTTGCATCTACGTCTCCGGTCCGCGTTCATCTGCAGCCACAATGACTGTACATCAAAGGGTAAAATTACCTTAAAGATAATTGCAGATGATTAGATCGCTAAAAGGGTACAAATATGAGCAATCGTGCTATGTTTTTTATTGCGACTTAAACCCAGGTGTAGTGTGTTTTTCCCTGCGCGCTAACGGGCATTTCTCTCCACTCTGGACACTTTATACGAGAAACTCCAGCCTCCAAATCCCTTTATAGCTACTTATCGGTGTCGTAAACTTCCCCGATTCAAAGACCGGCGGGAGTTGCAGTACTGGAGTCAAATTATTCTGATTTCACAAAGCTTAAGGAAGATGAAAAAGAAAATGCTTTGATCTTTCGGCCAACAACAACAAAAAAATCTTGCCGGTCTGGAGCTAACCGCTAAGCTTGGCGTGCGACGGGGGTCCGGGGGTGTACCTACACGCGTGACTGCGAGTCAAAAAGGAAGCGAGTGAGAAAACTGAAACTCGCAGAGATGAAAATATCTGGAGACCAAAGAGGGAGTCGTTGGCTTTGCTTTGATTTGCTTTGCTTTAATATAGGTGCAGGGTTTGACACGGGCACAGGGGGAGCAGTTCAAGAGCAGAAACGGGAAGAAAAGTGTGACAAAAACCAAAAAAAAAAGCTACTACTTCCCAGCAGAACCAACTTTTCTACTTGTTCGCTTTCTGATGAGCGCGGCTTGATCTTCATCGGGGGAACTGAAAGTTATCATCTCCGCGGTACCCGCTCAAGCTCTGCTTCGCTTGTGTGGCGGTGCCATCTAAGTCGGAGCAGGAACCTTGCTAAACATCAGGATTTATAGATTTAAAATAGAAAAAAATAACTGATTGGGCTGTTTTCTCATCTAGCTTGGTGCTAGGAGAAAAATCGAGGCTAAACTTAGCAGAAACCTTTCACTGTTGTGATATAAAACCCTTCCAAATGTGTGTGAAAAAATCTTGAATATCTAATATGTGGTTCCATTAGGTGCTAGCATTCACAGTCCAGGAAGTCCAGCCTGTCACATTCTTGAGTTTATTGCTAAATTATCAGCCGAAAAAGGCTATGAGGTCACGTTAATTATGTAGCCGCAGTGCGGCAGAGATGCAAATCAGGTTATGGCGGACTCAGTCATACTAAGCTGTGCTGCTGAGCAGTTTTATAGTCCATTGTACCTAATTAGGACTTTAAAAACAAGCATCAGATTATCTTTATCATTTAGTAATCGGTTAGCTAACGGGGGGAACGCTGAGAAGAACAAAGAGGAAAAAACAGACAGTTAAAAGATGGTGGAACAGATCAGACGCGAACATAACGCGTTTGAACCCGGGATTTGTCTGATTTTCGTCTTCATCGCCCACTAAATTGGGTCAAAGAGGCGAGGAAGAAACAGGGCAAAAAGAAGAATGAGCGCGGCCTCCTCCTCCTCCTCCTCCCCCCCCGGCGGGGGCTTCGGTTAAATGGAGGAAAACCTCCATCAATTAGCAAAGCTTCTTCAATCTTCACACTGGCTGTGGAAGGCTGTGGCTGGTCCAAGGAACGCGTTCTACTTTTTAATCCAAACTCTCAAATCGACGGCGGCGTGCCGCTTTGCTGCCAGCTAGCACGGGCGTCCGCGCGCGTACGGACGCGCGGAGGCACACACAGCTGCGGTGGAGACGGTCCAGGCTGGTTTCACAGCCGCTAATCCTGTAAGAAATGTCTTTGAATGGAGATTTCCATTAGAGGAGCATTTTCTGATAAGAGCTATTTTCAGAGTAGACCCAGTTCTGCGCTAGGGAATCGACTTTGACGGCTACTCGTACGTACCCTTGGTCTCGCTCCGTCAGAATATCATTATTATTAGCAAATGGAATAACTAAAAGTGCTAATTATCTGATTCTTGTGGCCAGAACGGCGTTTCATTTATATTAACGTTCACACCATTTTAAATGGAACAGGTTGCCTCTCGAATCACTGCTGAATACAAGTTCTTTCTTTCAACACAGAACCAAAGAGAGGAAGTGAACCAAAGAGAGGAAGTGAACCAAAGAGAGGAAGTGAACCCAAGAGAGGAAGTGAACCCAAGAGAGGAAGTGAACCCAAGAGAGGAAGTGAACCCAAGGAGAGGAAACGAACCCAAGAGAGGAAGTGAACCAAAGAGAGGAAGTGAACCCAAGAGAGGAAGTGAACCCAAGAGAGGAAGTGAACCCAAGGAGAGGAAACAAACCCAAGAGAGGAAGTGAACCAAAGAGAGGAAGTGAACCCAAGGAGAGGAAGTGAACCAAAGAGAGGAAGTGAACCAAAGAGAGGAAGTGAACCAAAGAAAGGAAAGGAGCCAAAGAGAGGAAGTGAACCAGAGAGAAAGTGAACTAAGGACAGGAAGTGAACCAAACCACATTAAACAGTATGAAACAAATCTACATCTAAAATCCACCTCTGCTAAAACTGCACCAAAAATCTGTGGTGATAAAAAAAAAAAAAAAAAAAAAAAAAAAAAAAAAAAACTTCAAGCTTTATGCTGCATAGAGGTTCTGATTCAGGCTGTGATTGCACAAGGCCGCCCACCTCGCATGAACTCCGGAGAATAAAGCTCTAATACATCTGCGGAGCACGGCAGCTCAATCATCTTAAAAACTGCAGGATTCAACCTGTTGGAATCAGCCCTGTCTGCTGTAGCGCCTCGATGCCGTCGGCCGACTTTAAACTCGCGGCCACGCCTGGCATGCTAATGGCGGGATTAATCTCAGACGTGAAGAGGTGAAGCCCCTCCGCCTGCTCGCTGTTGATGAATTCGTATCAAAGCGAGAGATAAGCCTGAAAATAGAGCTTCGGAAGAAGGAAAAAACGAGATTCGTCGATTGAATCTGACGAGTGGGGTGGGGGGTTAGGGGGTGTCAGTGTCAGGCCTCGGAGTCGGCTCCGGGCGTATTTAACCCGCGTGTTAAAGTGACAAACAAGCTTCGGCGCGCCTCAACCACCTGCGGAGAGTGTCGACAGGAAGCTGTCAAGAGTTTTCCAGCTCCACGCTGCTGCTTTCATGCCGGCGACGCCGTGATGCTAACCCACGCTAAATGACAAGCAATTATCATGAAAGAGAAAAGTGTCACCGCAGGTTCGCTGTTATACGCGGGCGGGCGAGGGGCGAGGGAGGCATCGCAGATGTGTAGCGCCGATCCTGACCTTGGCTGAGGTTTTAATGAGATCAGCGCAGAAGTGCAGCCTAGCTCTATGGCGCCTTCATTAAGAGGCAATTTATTAGTTCCGCATCCATGTCCGCTCCTGTGTGTGACAGCGGCAGGTGTGTGACTCGGAGCAGGGTTCTCTTCGATTAGCTTTTTCCTCTCTAGAGTCTCCTCTTAGCACCCGCTGCCCGCAGATTGTATGAGTTAGCAGCTAAGGTGTTTTACAGTAGTGGTGTGGCCGAAAAGAAACAACTAAACGGTTACCGAAAACACAAATCAACCGACGAAAGGAACCGCTGTGTTCTGACAAGCTGATGAACGCACATCTCAAGCTAGCTAGACAAAGGAACTGCAGGGCCAGTTAGCTTCTGGTCAGCTTTGGTTTTGGACTGATATGAGACACACTCGATGGCAGCCCAGGCGGCTTTCCTGCTAGCTTAGTATTTGCTACACTTGTGAATGTAGGTCAGCCAAAAATGGTGCAATGCTAAGCTAAAAGAGTACAAATAACCAACTAGCATCACGGAGGTGTCATAATATCAACGGCACATTCATTACGCTCATATACTTACACTCGGAGAAAGAAAATAGTCCAATATAATGGTGTAGCTGTGCATGCTATCCTACTGAGACACCTAAAAACGCAGAAATCTAAAAATCAGTTCAACCTAGGAAAAAAAACATCAAAAAATCCAGGAGAAGCAACAAGCTGGAGGCAGAAACTGGCCACAAACACACGGGAGCTCTCGGGCCTAGAGCGTTCGGAGCCGAGAGCCTCTTTACCAAAATAAAAAGTCTTCCAGACTAAAATATGCAACAAATCCAAGTTAATGTTGCCATGGAAACCTAAACCCCCCCAAATAACAATCACGTATAAAAGTTAACTGATGAGATGTTGCATAAAATGTGTCAGCTGACACCAGATCATCTGGTTCGATGGTGATGCAGAATTTGTTTTAGTTCTTTCTGTCTCCGGGCAACGCCGCTCTCCTCAAACAGAGAGGTTTCTGGGTAAATGCGACCGTAAATGTTCGTGCTGCGGACTCAAGAACCCGAGCATCGCGGCTCAAAACGTACCGCCGTGTGTTTCGCATGATATTCCTAGCTCCAACTGCCACCAAAAAAAACCATCCTCTCTCTCGCCAGAGAGAAAGCCAATTTTTTTTCACTCCTTTCCCAGCCAGAGCTGTCACAGCAGGGGGTAATTTAAAAAAAAAAACCCTGAAAACCACTCATGATTCTGCCAAAGAAAAAGGAAACCAGGGGGAAGAACATCAAAATTCTTTGGTTTCACACCAGAACCCGGAAAAATGATACAGCAATGGGCGGGGGGGAAGGCAGAAAACAGCTGAAAAAAAGTTAAAAGTTAGAGCTGAACAAAGGAAAATCTGTCTAAGCAGTGATATTTTTATTTCTGCAGTTTCTGAAGGAGCTGGCGGAGACGCGTCAGATCTAAAATTGAGACCGAGACTGACATGAGGAAAGAACTAGGGCGACTGGACGAACCATCGTGCCTCCGTTTATGTTGATTTTCTGTCTGCTTTAGCCAAAGTTCCCATCGAAAATGAGCCTCGATGCCACGCTGGTCAAACTAGGTTTATACTGGGACCCTTCCCTGCACCATAAACGGTGTAGGAAAAGGGAGATATGACTAGAAAGAGAATAGAAAAAAAAAAGTGGTTTAGCTTCATCTGTGATCTGGCAACGGGGAAGACATATGCCGCGGGATCTAGTTAGCGACGCTGCGATGGGGGAGAAAAATACATATTTTCGCTCCCAAAAACAGGTGCGCCATTACAGAGCAGCTGCCACCAACACGTCAACAACAACAACCACCGCGGTAAGCGAGGACGAGGTCGTGCCAGGCAACGGAAGCGGTAAATAAGAGACAGCTGCAGGGGTTGCACCTAGCATGTTGAAGATGAAGTCCTTCGCAGTGTGGACCTCTAAGGCAGTCTGGTCCCCGAAGTCGCCCTGCTCCAGCAGGACCAGCTCGGACACCTGGGACGACAGCTGGTCCAGGGCGGCCCCCGAGCGGAAGTCCACCTCCGAGGGTTTCTTGGCGGGGGCCGGCGAGCGCGGCGCCACCGCATTCATCAGGGAATCCATCGCTGCGGCCCTGAAAAACAACACAGATGAAACAAAAAGAAGCCGATGAGCCCTTGGTTTTGTTGTGATTTTGTAATCGTGATTTTGGTTGATTCGTCATGGCTTTTCATCATGTGAATTATGACATTATGTGAGTACATACATGAGAGAAGAACAAAGATGGTGTTTTAATTGCAGATACAGCAAATTAATTTGATCAATATGCATTCAATGTATCAAAACAACAAATATCACTGTTTTAGTACAATGGGGCTGCAAAATAACAACAAAAATAGCATAAAGACCTTCTCTTAATATGCTATTCTCTTTAATGCCAATACAAGATCCTACTTATTCCCACTTAGCAGAGACAAACAAATTAAATGAGGATTTTTCATTTTATGCCTGGTATTAATATATTTTTAAGGGTGGCAACACTATTGAATCTTTAAAAAGAAATGTTTTGGTGGTTATACTGGCCAAGGTATGGCTTGAGAAACTGGTTGATTGCGTACTTTACTGCAGACAGCCGGATTAATTTGCATTCCAGCAGTCCTTGTCAAGGATTTAGCATTAATTGGCCAGACGCGCATTGTTTACATACATTTCAGCCCGTGTTTACATGCTTCAACTGACGTATAAACACCCCCTAAAGTAAATAACTCCAAGGTAAGCCGGAAAGTTGTAAAAGAAAAAGTTAAACTGAGTTGAATAACATGGTCTTTACAACTGTGTCATTTAGCGTACCCTAGCTTCTAAGCTACTAGCCGAGCAAGACTAGCCAGCCTACCCACTAAAGTTAACGGCTAATTACATATTTCGTTGTAAACAAGCACTCAGGCTGAGTTTATGTGCGTCATTCACGCCTAACACCGTATAAATCAGCCGTTTCAGTTGTAAACATGTCGACGTGGCACCTCGCCCACTGTCAGCTAATTTCTTTTATTAGCCACTTTTACCTCCTAGCTTTAAAAAATTAGCCTGCTAGCCTGCTAACACGACAGGTGGGGACACAGGAGACGCACGAACACACCCGCACGTAAACACATGAGGCGGGGGAAACCTATAGAAACACACGCACACATGCGTTGGAGGAACCGCACACCACTTTGCTCAGACTCGGTAGCATGCAAGGCGTGCAATCGCTCTCAAAACCATCCGCAACCTGCCTTCCGGCGTGAAATATCCCAAACGATCACGCACCTTTTAAACGGCGATGCGGAGGAGAAGCTCGGTTATCTTTTGCGTGTGCACTGATCGCGATTCCTGCGCTCCCACCCGCCGTCTTCAGCTGTCATTTCCAACAGGTTCCAAGGCTTTCACCGTCAACCTCGCTCCTGGAAATACCGTCCCAGAAATCACGCTCCTTCCCTGAGGATCCGGGGATTAGTGGTGTGGCAAGCACGCACGCCCCACTTACACACGCGCACAATACAAAATAATAATAATCATCATAAAAACATCTACAAACGGATTTGTGAGCTCAGCTTTATGATTAAAATTGTTCCCATTTCCTCCCAGAAGAGATGAGATGCGCTGCGGGCAGGGGTGTACACAGTCCCGGAGCAAAGGGGCGGCCGGCTGCACTATGTGAGTTGAATCCTGAAAGGCAGCCTTGAAAGCAAATGTTGAACTCTAACCCCTGATGAATTAGCATCGAAAATTAGCATCATAAAATGACAAAAGCTCACAAAACAAAAATCACAAAACTGCCATGACAAATGGTGGTTTAATCCACAGGGGCCAATAAGGATAAACGCTGGTGTTGTTTGACAGATAAGATTAATGATCATATTAAAATTGAGAAAAACTTTAAAGAGCGCTAAGATGGTAGCATCCTTTTTATTAGCCACGCCCACACCTGATTGTAGAAACAGGAAAGGTGAGGCGATGCGCTCCACTTTCCTCAACAGGTAAGCTTTGCCCTGTCTTTATCGGCACTAATCATTAAAGCAGCTACCCCCCCCCCCCAAAGAGCTAGCTTTAGCCTCCCAGCTGGATAATACCAGTCCTGGGCCATCGCATCAGTCTGTGAGACAGCTACCGCTGTTAGCCGTGATGGCGATACGCTAACAACGGCGGCTTCCCGCGGTGTAATCCCCCCCTCGGCATGGCCGTCAAGGCTAGGTGGAGGTGAACCAAGAAAACAGGCAAACAAAAGGAGGGGCAGGAGCTAGGGAGCCCACGTGTTTATGGTTGGGAGAGGCTAATCCGCTTCCTTTCACCTTTTCCAGGTTATTCCAGATCTAGACTGGATCTCGCATCAAACAAGGCACAAAGCAACGCTAACCAAACATGGAGGTAGGTGACGTAATTACACCCATCTGCGGGGTAAGAGAGAGGGGAAAAAAATGGGGGGGAAGGTTGTGAAGTGCGGTGGTGGGGGGGGGTGGGAGATCCCTGGAGATACAATTAACAATATCTACTGTATCTCTGATGCTTCTCTCGCTGTGGCTGTCGACAGCGCGGCGAGCCACTGAAGTCGAAGCCGCGACTTTGGAGCCGTCTGACAGTCCCTCTTCGCTTAAATCGTGTAGCGAACGAGGGGGATCCTCTCGGGTGAAAGCTTTAGATTCTCATTAGTACCGAACCCGGAGGAAGCGCAGGCACAGATCGCTTTCCCCATCACAAGCGCTCGTTGCCACTGTAAACTAGCTGGAGAGGCTAATCTGTCTGTGAAAAGATGCGCATGGGTGGAGGTGTTTGGCGCCTTTGAGAACAACGCTGCGTTCACGGTGCAGGCCCAAGACCAGATATTCTTTGGATCGGATTTGGGCCACTTTCACGATGAGTGGAATCGCCTTGTCACGTGTGCTAACATTTTACCAGCGGGACTGGCTTTTAAGAGAAAACCAGAAACACTCTGGCGTCAGATTGCTTTGATCTCGCCAAAGAAGCACGTGATCCTCCCTTTGAACTTTCAGGTCATGGCAGATGATTCCTGGATCGGCAGAAGGCGGAGCCTCTTCATCCTAACGAGGGTTTTATCTGTCACGACCGACGGCTTGTTCGGTCGACAGTGGCGCTCCTTCTCTCTCTCTCTCTCTCTCTCTCTCTCTCTTCTTTTTTGCGCAGCTGTTTTCTGAGATGTCGGCCTTACAGTCGGGAAGGAGAATGAGCTTTTCAGCGGATTTCACTTTGGAGCACGGCCGCAGCTAAGAGGAGGCCACGGGTAATGGATTCTTTTGTGTTCCGCCACTTAGAGGATCAAATGCCGGAGGCTACGAAGACATTCGGCCGCGCAAGAGTGAATTTCTTTCGCCACCATAGGTGGTGAATCCTATGGAATTATTCACGTTAGTTGATGACCTCCCCCCCCACCCCCCACCGCCGTTCAACAAGCCCTGGGTTTCAAAGGTGGCTAATCCAGCCAGAACACACTGGTGCAGATATGTAGCCTTCTCAAGGCTACAGAGGAGCGAAGGCTAACCCCGGCTTTCCACCAGATGCGGTGCTTCTCCGTCCGTCCAGCCGTTCCCACCGGATACTTCTGGACAGACGGAGCATGCCGCAACAATCTCGTGCAATCCACCGCGTGCGGGACAGGAAGTCGGGTGTGGAGGGAAAATAAAACATCAGGGAAATTGTCAAAATGAAAGGTCCCGTATTTCGAGTGATCATTTTCAACAGGACGCCAAAAACAACATCACGTATGACCGCGCAATATAAAATTTCACTTACTTATCATCCACTCCCATTGTTTCAGATATTTCTTTCCACGCCATGTCTTTTTTTTAACATTGTCCTTATAAAAAGGATGTGAAAAATCAGCTTTGCACTTATATGATGAGTCTTTCTTTGTCCATTATCTCAAATGATAGTGTGACACGACCCCTCGCAGGACCTATTACCTGTTAAGGTCATGGGGCCGGACCCCTTTGGCACAGTTGAAACCGATCGCTCTAAATACTGGAACTTTTATTTTGACAAATTCCCGGATGTTTTATTTTTTCATCGCACCCGACTTCCTGTGCCGCACGCAATGCCTTGTGCCAGCTTGTTGCGGCGCGCTCTGTCCGTCCGTCAAAAATAGCAGCGATGCGTATTTTTCTGGATTGCAAGGGGAGCCCTCTGTCCAGTCGCGGACGGAGCTGCAGCCAGTGGAAACAGACGCATTGACTTGAATGGAATCTAATCAGGACGGACGGACGGATGGACGGAGATGCTACGTTACTTGATCATCATTTCCAGTGTGAGACAGTTCGCAAACCACATGACCTTGGCCACGCCTCCTATGAGCAGTACCACAGGCATCGGTCAAGTGAGCTAGCCCGACTTCTAACCTTATTTTGGTTCTTCCTATTGTTATCCTCAATCCACATTCGCCCTCGCGACCACGCTAAGGGCGGAGCTTAACTTCCGAAATTGGGAATAATTTTGTGGTGCTGCTGGGGGGATACAAGGAAATTCTGAAGAACAAGTGACCAGAGAAGAAAAGATGCATCCGGCCCCACCAATGACAGAAAGAATAACCAACATAGGCAGTTTAGCAATGATTAAGCAAAACATTTTATTTCGATTTTCGCCATTTTCATTCCATTATTCAACCTTGTTAACCTGGAACACAATCAAAAACAAAATAGTAAAAAGTTGTGCACAGCATCAGTCAGATACAGCTGTGACAGGGAGGTGATAATCCCGCCGTGACGTTATCTCCTACTGTCAGGACAGGAACCAGTTGACAACTGCTGCTGCTCAGAGAACGATAGCGAGCCACCCTGCGATCATGGCCATGCCACCGTAGGGGGCAGCCTTGCTCATGCCGGGGTCTCCCGTCAGGGCCTGGTAGTACATGGGGCCGCAAAACATCCCCATACCCGCAACAAGGAGGCCACCAGCCTGCACAGAAGGAACACAGAGCTTACAAATTCATCCAGGAAAACATCAAATTTCTCTTTAGAAAAGCGGTTCCCTTCTGCTAGCGTCCGCAGCGCCGTCATTGTTTATTGATGAGCGGATTTGTCGCATCATTTTTGTCATTCAGGCTATTAGCACCTCCAACAGCTGCTCTCTTCAATGGCGGTTCACTTTGAGTCGGGTCTGTGATTAATACAGTGTTTGGGGGGTTTTCTTTTTTATTTCTATCCTTTTCATTCCTATCTGTGGTTCAGTTTCACTGAGACTCAAAGGTGCTCCGCGGTTCTCCACGTATCCCCTGGAGCTGCAGAAGCGGCGCACAGCAGATCCCGATTGAATTGGCCACAACACGGCTCCAAACCTGGCACGTCTCATTTTCTTTTCATGCGTTTTTGTCATGACTCCTTCCAAAAACTCGCAGCCAATGAATTGTTACACCGCTTTTACACCGAGAATAGCAGTGCCAGTTCTGCATGAGAAGGGAAGGGAGTTTGTCATTATAAAAAAAAAAAAATAAAATAGCATAGTAAAATTTCACCACTCCGTTGCTGCTAGCAACAGGGTCAGAGCGAAATGCGGCCAGCAGCCTCTGTAATTGCGGTGCCAGGGAACACCAGTGTTCTGAGTGAGGACATGCTGATGCTAGCGCGCAAGTTCCATTTTAAAGAACACTCAAGTGCATCCAGCCCGGGGGGGGGGGGGGGGGGGGGGGNNNGGGGGGGGGGGGGGGGGCACAATTGGGCTGATGTACTCACCACAGCGGGTTTGCGGCAATGGGCAGCACCCAGCAGGGCCAGGCTGTGGTAGAAATGGTACTTGTTGGCGATTTCAAATAGCTGGAGAGGAAGATACACAAAGGCGTAGGATTTAGTCATTTGTAGCTCTTTAAAAATGTATCATTTGCTTGTTTTAATGTTTGCATTTTACATACCACAACCCGGTAGTCGTCAGGGTTGCTGTTTTTGAAACCTGCAACAAGATATTAAACAGGGTCATGCAACTTTAACTGATTTTTTTTTCCTCCCAGTTCAAACTTTGATGATAAATAAAGATTATGTTAGCTTCAAATAATTGGTTTATTCCCCATGGCGTTAATGATTAATGAATCTTTGGCTTTTTTGAAGTTTTGTGAGGTCAAAAGTGCTTTGTAGTTGTCAGGAAGAGAAAATATTTGACGTTTGTAAGCAGTAGTGGTTTTGAATGAATGAAATTTACAAATGAGTCACTGACGCACTTCTTGAAACATGCCTCATGCATGTGACGCACTGTGGAGGGAGGTCACCTTCAACTAAACTGCTAATTTTACGAAACGGACAACGGCCATGACAGTAATTGCACAGCCATTATCAGTGGCTTTTAATTAAGTATAAACAGCAGTTGCTAATGGTGGAAAGCTAGCACGGCTAAGTGGCCAAGAGAGTCAAACTTGTGTTGTTTTATACAAAGGAGTCCGGTGTCGACGTTACTCCTGTTTTGTAACCTGGCCAGGGCAGCGTGAATGTGTGAATCCATACCGTGAGCTCCGTATGCGCCAGCAGTGACTGCAGAAGCACCCGAAAGAGCCGCTAGTCTCCGGACAACAACAGACGCGTTCATAGCTGGCAGCTGTGAGCTTCTGACAAGCGGAAATCAACCACCGTGGTGCGTTCGCTGTCTTTTGTTAGCTCCGACCTCTGCAATTTCCGATTTCCAAAAAGTCCATAGCATGATTTCTTTTTTTTTTTTTTTCTTGAATTTAAGAGGATGTGAACAATTTTGTCTTTGGCACTAACTCATAAAAATCAAAACATTTAAACAAAGAAGACATTACAGACATTTACTATCCATATGACACATCGCCTCACGAACCTCGCGTCCCTGCGTCATCTTAATTACAGCAATCCGCAAAGTCCTTGAATCCAGCACCAGATGCAGCGTCCCTGACGACAACGGCTTGAGCCAAGATGGCGGTTTCCGTGCTGTGGTTTCAGCCCGAACATGCATGCATATACAGTATACACACACACACACACACACACACACACACACACACACACACACACACACACACACACACACACACACACACATATAAACTTTTTACATTTCAGAAGGACTGCATGCCTCCCGAAATTTTATGCTTATCCTTTTTTGGGCGTCTAATAGTAAAATTCCAACAGCAATGGATTATTGGCTTGGTAGTGTTGTAGCTGCATCGATATGTGACATTTTTCGAGATTTATTAAATTGCTTAGTGTGTTTAATGTGCTTTTCGTTCTGGATAAGGGGTTAGAGTGCTGATGTTACCGCTTGATGGAACAAATTCCTGCCGAGAGCCCACCAACTGTGCTGTATTGCTTTGTCATCTGTCAAAGCTTGTTGACAGCGTGTGAGCCTGTGGTGAGTGCACACGATACCTCTAACACTGATCATGTCGGAATTACACAGGTTCACACTGTTTTACAGTGAAATGCAAAGCTGCTGCGCCAAGCGTCGTCCTTAGCCGACTTTGACACACACCTTAACACAATGCACACAATTAACACCTTTTAATGACCGTGTAGCTAATTAAAAGTTAAGCCCAATGAGTCACAAGTTTTCACTGTCCCCTGTGAAGTGAACCTGTAAGCAGCTGGTATCTGCATGCATTTGTTTTCCGAGTTTCAGTGCAAGTGTTTTTGCATGTGTGAATTTTATTTTGGCATGAAGCAAAGCATTGCCAGCATGCAGAAGGATACACACACATACACACACACGCACACACTCGCACAATGAACCACAGGTCATTTTTATTCTGGTCCATGGCAGATGGGAGAGCAGGAACAACAATCAAGTATGGCTTCACATCTTGTTTTCACAGACAAGCAGCAAATTATCTCCAAGTCTCAGAAGCCGCATGCTGTGAGCTTCCTCCAACAGGCAGCATCAATCTCACTTCATTCAGCCTGCCCGCCTATCCCCTCCTCTTTTCCCTGGCAAGTGCCTCACCTCCTCGCCAGAACCCCAGAGCAAATCTGAGCAAATCAGAGCAAAAGCGGTGCACATACATGGTCTGATCTCAGCTTATTGTTTGCACCGCTGGCCGGACCTCATCATGATCGAGAAGCCGTTCAGCTCACGTAGGAGATCAGGCTCTTTAAATGCGACAATTGAATCGCTGCAGAGTCATAATGTTTGTTTTCATGCAAACTGAGCATAGAGATATACAAGTACCACATTGAGTGCATAGCGTAAGGAATTTCTGTCAACTCTAATGCGTGAGAACATTAAAGAAGTGTCTTAATTCTTCATGGTGCTTGCAGGGACAGGCATCACATGGTCCAACACCATAACAGGAGGACCTTAACCTGTGAACATGACGAGAGAGGCGTTAATCATGTGTAAGAGGGTCTATTTTCCCTTTCTAGCATCACTACCTGCTGGTTACTTTGGTTCATCCCTAAACTTGTTTATGTTGACATACTGTGATATTATGGGTCTCAGGGCCCAACTTGCCTATACTAAACAAAATTAAGATAAAGTTAAGAAGATTGGGTCAATTTGGTTCATAGCTTGAGTGAAAGTAAAATAAATAAAAATAAAATTGTTTCCTTTCAAGTGAATACGTGCACCTCTGCATGTTTTTTTTTTTCAGTCTAATTCAAACTTCGGCTTGTTTTGAAAATCCAATTTCCTCCTATTTGTGCTTTCATTGTATCTTGCAGGGTCACGTCTTTATTTTATAAGGGAATCGGCATGTACGGCCCGAAAACACTCCTTGCCGTTATTTCCTCCGAAACAGACGGAAACACTGCGGCAAGACCTCAAGGCTGTCATTATTGCTGTTTGCTCAAGGAGTCTGGAGTGGTAACGCTGTCAGAAGTTGCGAACCAACTTCACCTTGAGTTTCTAGTGGAAGTAAAATATGCTATCTGTGAGGAGATCGTTGCCTGCTGGGCGGCATGCATCTTCTCCACTGATGGAGCCCCCCCCCCAATATTTGAGATGTCTGCCATTAACCATGATGTGTTTTGACAGCCACGGCCCTTTGCCGTCTAAGCCGTGGCCAATTATCCGTCGGATAGAGTGCTTTCGCATCCCTTCGATGTTTGGTTGTAAATGTATATATTGTGCGCCGACGTCGCGGCTTTTCATGCTGCAGCTCTGTCACTTGTCCGTGTTGTGACATCGCTTTCAGCAAACAGCTAGGAATGACAGGGGAAGGGAGAGGTGGGCCTGTCGAAGGATATTTTGTCTGGGCTTCTGCGCTATTGTGGGCTTGGGGAGGCAAGACCAGTCATTGCCATTGCGCTGGCCTGCAGCACACACGCACACACACACACACACACACACACACACACACACACACACACACACACACACACACACACACACACACACACACACACACA
>BJFM01002734.1:210244-225302 GCA_016586285.1 Arothron firmamentum
GAATGGAGGGCACGTTCCCTCTCGCGTAACCCTTAACGAAATTCATCAAACTTGGCCTTTTCATGCCGCCCCTCTTGTGTCTTCTTAATGTTTTGCTTGCCTTCCCGCCTCTCGGTTTGACCTGTTCTCCAGAGCGGTGTGCCCGGCACCCGTTCAGAGATATGCCCAATTAGGAGGATCTCACAGATCATGATAGACAGACACCCCGCTAACGTTCTATTGTCTGCTCCTTTTTTCTTCCTCTGTGCCATATGTTTTTTCTCCACCATTCAAGCCCACTCTGTCTTCATTCTTCCTTCTTTTATCTTCATCAGTGATGGCTATGTTCAACATCACCAATAATGCGAGACGCTAAATATAAAACTTAGGGATGTAACAGATTTGCTCTCACTTTGTTTCTCACTTTAATCCGTCCTCGATTTTTGGCTTCTCACTTACTTCACCAAGTTTTCATGTGTACTTAATCTAATGGACTGTCAAGGGCTACCAAATGGGCCCGAAGCCAGGGAACATGTGTCATCCGAGGTATGATTCAAGATGGTTGAATGGTTCGATTTAGAAGCCTTCCTCTCTGAGGATTTGTTCCTATCCCGTGATCTCCCGCTCAGGCCACGGCTAGGCTTCGGAATTTTAATTGAGCCACATGCCATTTGTATGGATGAGGAAATCTGTCAAACAGCAGAAGGGAATGCATGGAAAGAAGCGAAAAAAAGAGAATCTAAAGCTAGAGATTTGTGCGGAGGAAATATGAGCCTGGCGTACTCTTCGGCTTAGATCCCTCCAGCTTACTGGTACTCCATCAGCACCTCTGGCATGTAAGAAGCAAAGCAAACCTTGTTGGGGGTTGGTCTCCCGCAGCTATAGCAGCGACCTCGGAGCATGTCTCGCCCATTTTTCAGCTCACGAAGTGTTACGTGGAAGCGCACACCCGGCACAAGCCTACCCAGGCTGGAAGGGGGCATGTTCTTTGCTTCTGTTCTTTCTCGAAGTGAAAGAATCTATAAAATTGTGCCCCCGGTGGTGTTTTTTAAAATAAGAGACACTCTAGACATTGGCGACTCAAAGGTGTGGAATCCTCGCATGAGAGAAGACAAGCTTGACTCAAGGTGGCACGAACAGAATTCTGAGGTGGCCACGAGCCTTGAGGGATAAACATTTCAGTCCTTTTAGTCACACGTTACTGATTTAGCATGTGACATTGCATTGGCCATCTGTAGAGCCATCTTTCTTAATATCTTTTTTATGCTTTCAGTTATCATGTCCTTATAGTTAAAATGCCCACGTATCAGGAAGGTTGGAGGCGCAGCGTCTCCTCTGAAGAAGCTAGCTACATGCGCCGTAAGACAGTCCAAATCTGTACGCCTCATGTGTAACTCTCATGGCTCTGCGAGTCACGCTCACATGAGGTTTTCTAGCCCCGGGCGTACTCCACTCGAACTGGCACCGCGGCACACGAGTAGATATTTTCAGGGAATAATTTAATCCGCCTGGTGCCCTCTACCGCCCAACAGATGGAAAACTATTACATTTACGCGGCCTGAGCCAGACTTCAAGGTCAGCGGGGACATATGGGGATTTGGGAAGAGCAGTGCTCGTTAACCAGTGGGGTTTTAGAGTGGAATAGTTCCCAAGGGTTTCAGAACTAAAGATAATGCTGTCATGTGTTGTGGGGTGAGGGGAGGACAGCTCCAGTAGTGTGCAATGTTTTTTTTAAAATAATATTCAGATTTCAGAATATATTGCTGTAGAACTGCAGGCTTCGCATTATGGCCACTGGGTGGTGACGTGAGTAGCACTGATTATCTGCAAAGCTGCAGCTGAGGACTCTGATATGTTTACCTGGGAAGCAACTGGATGCACTGTGGTTGGCAAAGGTAGTGGGATGCTTTGCGCAATGTTGTGCCCTGCGTCCACAAGTAGGTCACTTTGACACATCCCACCTACCCGAGCTTTGTTGCAGAGAGCATTTACTCTTTGATGGAAACAATATTCCCTTGGTTTTTGGCCTCTTTCGGCAGGATAACTCTCCCTGCCACAGTGCAAAAAATAACAACAATGAGAATGAGGAGTTGACTTGGCCTCCAAATTACCCAGATCTCAATCCAATCAAGCATCGGGGGATTATGGACTCTGTGCGTCAATGGGGCAGGGCTGCAGCAAAAGGAGGACCAATATGATATTTTCGATGATCAGTGTGTACGTTAATGGAAACAAACTTCACAAGAAGCATGAAAAGGCCCTAATTTATTTAATCTTAGCTGTGAAGCAGCTTGTATATATCCGACAGCTCAGCCTTTCTATCTACTGTACCCTAATCCCCACCATCATCCTCAAAATGGAAGCAGTCAATGGAAGCAGGAAGTGGTCTCCCAACCTCACCGCCGCCCGCCCGCAGCTTCACGCTAAATGGTAAACAACTCCCAGCCTATCATTTTACCTCAAACTGATGCGCGGCAGGTACAGACCTTGGCTCAAAGAAGGGAAACATCATTCACCGGGCTGTCTGCATCTGATGGTGCTCGAACTATTATCTGCTCTTTGCATCCTATTATGACAGACAAGTAAAACGCAGTCGGCACGCAAACAGGCTCTTGGCACTGAGGAGAACAGGAACAAAATGTTCTGAGAAAGAAAGCAAAAAGGGCAAATAAGGTTTAAGAATTGATCTTGTAATGTAAACAAGCGTCATTTGCATTTCAGGGGGTTGTTATTGCATGAAAGGCTGCACAGAGCTGCGTACCCCGCGGTGCTCGTACAGCCTCGACAGTTCCGCTCGGCTTACTCTCGGGTGGCATGTATAGCGAGTCGTGTTTGGTACACAAACGGCGTCCACACTAAATTGCATCAGTCGAGATCTTTTAAAGAATTTATGAAGAAATAACTCCTGCCCGAATGCTTTCGGACCCAGACGGCACACGGCCTGCATACAACAAACTCGCTCCAGCTCTTATGATATTATCATATTATCTAATTACGTTGCGTTACGGTTGTGCGTCTGTCAGTGGGACTGATATGGCACATATCTGCCCACTGTTGGATACGTACGCACTGTCTGAGGCCTCAGGCTTCGATGATGATACAGTGTACTGGAGGCACTAGCGAATGACTGTACGAGACCGCACCAACCTGGTTACAATACACTGTAATTTTTAACGGTGCAAAGAAGTGCTTTATTATCGAGGATGCTAACAATTAGCAACACATCAGGTCAAGGAAAAAGGTGGTGAATCCTCAGCAGTTAGGTTAAAAATGAAAGAGCATTTTACTTTCCACCAAAGCTTTTTCATGTAAGCACACACAGGTTTTACAGCACCCCCTCATGCTCCAGCTCAATGGTATGTGTGCTTTGTTCTTGGCGCCGTAACTGTCACATCAGGGGCTGCCTTGTTGATTTTCCTCATAAGGCATGCTGACAAGTTCGTAGCTATTATGCCTCAGTACCTGCGTCGTCAAGATGAATGTTAGCTTCTCTCCAGAAAGGTCGCCCTAAGTAGCCCGTGCTATCAAAACGCATAAGTCAGGGCTTTAGTGTGACATGAAGCAAAGCACCATAATCTGACTACAAAGGACGGTTCCGGCAATCTGCGCCCCTCGCTTCACCATCCTTCTGTTCCCTTTTTGCCTCTGAACGCGGATGTTGTTCATCAAAGCAACAAAGAAACTGAACATCCAGAATGCAGCCTGCATGCGCGTTTTTTAGAAAGGTGAAATGGGGGGTTATCATCCAATATTTTTGGAATTTATCACATCACTGTAAAACTAAATTTATGTTTCTCACAGTACATCTAGGAGTTCTTTATCCCGCCAGCAATATGTTTACCTCTTATTGTCTCCGCTGACAGATGTGAAAAGGCTCCCTGAAGATTTATCCCAGCGCTCTAATATTGTTTGGGGATTTACAGGCAGGCACAAAGTCCACCATATTGCACGTAGTATGCATAGCTCGGCATGCAAACTATGACACATATACAAAAGAAACTTCACCTAATTTGATTTTAGCACCCCCCCACAGCCTATTTTCTGATAAGAATCTGTGGCTGGGTTTCTTGATCTATTCAGGTTGTTGCTTTGCTACCCTGTTTAAACATTGAATGATATAAGCTGTAATGTAATTATGGCAGTTTTTAAGGTGTTGTTTGGCTGAACTTAACCCCAGCAGTGGTGTAGCCCTAAATATTATGGGTTCTGGTAGAAATTATGCTGTCACGATCAGTTTCCCTCTTTTGTCTAATGAATTTCAAGTTTTCGACACCGCCTCCGTCCTCGCCGCCTTTACTTCCCTCTCTGTGTGAGGATCCAGACCGGGGCAGGTGTTATCACCAGAGTAGGATTGTGTTTTGTTTTTAGTTTTTTTTAAAGCTATTTCTGGGCACATGTGGACACAAACACTCAAAGCAGCACATCATCGCTCCCCTGATGATTCACGCCATTCGGGGCCTCCAGATGTCAAACAGAGAGAACAGAGCCATCTCTGCGCCCGCTAACATGTGCGAACTCCATTTGTGCACCAAACACACACAAAAAAAATGTAGAATATGATTGTATCTTGCCAGAAGGCACGAAAGCCATATTTATCTTGCACTTAAAGCCTGCAGTGACAGTGGTTTAATAGCACCCAGCCTTACGTTCTTACGTTATATCAACATTTTGGTCCATCACACCTCACAACATAGTGGTGGGCAATAAACACCCTATAGGCTACATGTTTATCTGCAGCCCAGGAACATTCACCAGGATGGGAACATCCAGCCGATAAGAGACTAGATGGAAAAACAAGCTCTGTGAGGTATTTAGCACGAGCCGGCACACACGTGTGTGTATTTTGACATGTCAGTGGCAGGTGGTGTGGCGTTTATAAGCTTATTTCAGTGACACAGTCTGGTTTTAGAGGTTTGATGTGAAGGATTATCCGCGGAGAACTGGATATTAGCATCGACTCACCTCAGGGTAAGAAGGAAAAGGGAGGCTCATGTGGACAGAGAGGGATGGCTGGATGCATGAAACAAACATTGAAGTGATGGGAAAAAAAAGGAGAGGGACATAAGAGCAATGGGGGGATGCAAAAAGGGATAAAAGAGCAGGAGTGAAGAGAGAGCTTTGGCATTGTGTAGAGGGATGTTGAAAGGGGGCGAGAAGTAGGAGAGAACGCCAAGATGTTGCAAGGGGTGGGGTGCTGGAAGAGCTCATAAAAGCCGACGATGAAGATTTGATGGTTTGGCTGCAGAGGAGATAGAAAGTGCATTAGGGAACAAAACCATGAATGATGCATCAAAGGCAGGGCTGAGTTATCGTGGCTGGGTGTGAGGGGTAGTGGTGGTGGTGGTGGTGGTGGTGGTGGGGGGGAGCAGGTCACTTGAAAAGGGAATTTTCAAAATAAAAGGGAGGAAGGGGAGCATCGGCAACAAAAGAGAAGGGGAAGATGTGACGCGATCGAGGGGAAATGTGCGACATTAGAGAGGAGGGAGAGAAGGAAGGGAAACAAATGAATAACAGAGGGATGGAGGAGAACATGGGCTAAAGGGAGGAAGTGAAGAAATTGGAGGATGAGGCTAGAGTGGAAAGAAGGAAGGGACTAATGAAAACGGAAGGCAGGTCATTATTCCGCCAACCTTTCTTCCGATATGGATTGATCTGGCTGCGCACTGTATTGGGGACACACACACACACACACACACACACACACACACACACACACACACATACACACATGCACGCACAGGGCCCATAGATGTTAAACCTGCAGTGATTCCATCGGGGTCCCTAGTCGGTCCCTTCCCTTGTTTATGAGGTCTTTGCTCAGCTCCTGGCTGGTTTACAGCCCGGTGGTGGCGCCGCCCTTGAGCGTGTCCGCTTCGCACAACATGACCTTCTGTCGGCCCGGCCGCATCTCTAAATTTAGAGCTATTATATTATAAAAGTGGCGAATACGAGAACATAAAACACCTGTAAATTAAGGATTGTAACAAGTTGCTGATACAATTTACAGGGGTCAACTTCACAAGGGTGAGCTTGTGCTGACGAGGTCAGTGCGGGTAATACCAAAGCTCCTATGGTATTAAAATGTTTCGCGCAAGTCTGGACATCCCGTTAAAGTAGTAACTGTCACGTGGGAATGTCCACGCCACCTGCTCGTTGTGGGACTGGTGTTTTCTGGCCTCCTTCCACCTTTCCTGACGATCCGGAAAAGCGTCGTAGCCTCATTTGTCGGTGAATGATCTCGCCTGGCCGAGCGTGGCAGGCGGCTGGCTATTTGTCATTTCACGCCCCAAGAAGCAAGGGAGGGAGGAAGAGATGGACTAGTCAATAGAGAGCCGACTGATGCTAGGAATCCACTGGCCAATGGGGAGGGGGTCAGGCAATTAGGCACATTAGAGATCAATTAAGTCATCCAAGGGACCACATAATTGAAAGTGACTGGGGTCTGCTGGTTATGTCCCTGGCATGGCGGGGATATAAGGGCAGCATGCCTCTCCATCTAGATACTCGGGGTGTTTTTTATGCACGGAAAAATAATGCACATTTGGCCGACTAGAGACTGCAAATTGCTCCCGAGGCACGAGTGAATGAGTGTGTAGTGTCTTCCTGTTGAGAACTCACTTTCTCTTTGACCCTGATGGGAAGTAAATGACAATTAACAGAAGACAATAGACGGATATGGTAATTGGGAAAACCTTTCAACTAACGGAACTGTAATTTTTCGGTTCCAAATTTATTTACAGTGAAGTTTATTCTCCCATGAAGGGTGTGTCTGGGGATTTGAACTGGCGACCTTCCAGTCACAAAGTCACTGCTGACCTTTAGGCTATCTACTGACCTCTCGATTGGAATGGATGCTAGCTTTACCTTTAAGGACATAATGTTATGCTGTAACAGGTCACTTTAAAAAAAAAAAAAAAAAATTGATTGTAGTTTTTAAACATCTGCGTGATAAACCTCTGTCTTCTTGTGAATTGAGCATCAAAGCAACAATTTAGTGCCATCTTGGCGCCTTAAATTGATCTAATTTTCCCTGTTATCATATGCGTCAGTAGGAAGTGGCTATATTAAGGTGCATTTCTTCAGATAAACCTGCTTCAATACGTTTTTATTGTTGCTGGTATTAATTGTACCATGTCTTTACGACTGGTGAATGTGCACTGTCAAAGCAATTGTCCATGTGAGCTTTTTTATGAGTTTTGGAAGCGCCACAGCCATTGGGTCGAAGCCAGCGCGACGCCTCGGAGACCGGATTCCGGCCACGCCAGGAATAAACTCGCAATCGATTAGCGAGCTCAGGGATGGGGGAACCTGGAGGAGATATTCGAAAGGCAGGAACACAGATTTGGGAGGAGGAATACACAAAATATTGTGTGGGTTGCATGTTCTTGGCTTGGGTTTGAGTTCCTCCATGTGCGCGGGCTAGTTCCAAAAGAGTTAGGATTTGTACTGCAGTGCAGAGATGACCAAATGGAACACGCTGTCCCAGTCTTTGTTTCGTAAAGCAAAGACTAAGACAAGGCCCTTGAGGAGGTTGGAGCCAGACGTATGACATTCATATAAATTACATGTGTAAGCGTAATATGATTATTTGATTTGTTTTTTTCCCCCTACTTACTAACTGCCCAAAGAAACGGCTCAAATCATCCTGGTTTAACATGCTCCTTGCACTCCTTTGCCCAGAAGAGATGCTTGTATTCGGTCCAAGAGGCCATTTGTCCCTCTGTGTTTGGCCAATTTGAGAACACCAACAATTACTAGCTCACATCCAGATGAAATGCCTGCCACTGTTTTGCAGAAAATGGGCCCAAACAGATGTTGTACAATAACAATGATCAGAGCATGCATTTTGGGAAGGGGTGTTATTTGCAAACATACTCGATTCACAAGTGGCTGTGGCAAGTGTCGGTGAATCTTGGCCCCGGTTGATTCGGAGCCAGACTAAACATTTACCTCCTTGTGTCAAAATGATAATGACGGCTCGAGCGGCCCTTCGGCAGGTGAAGTGAAGCCAGAGTGGTTGGTGGGCAGAGGTTCAGCCCCTTCAGGTTGAAGGGTGATGGGGGGAGGGGGTTGGGGATGGCTCAGGGATACCAGCTGTGGGCATATTGTTTTGAAAGGAATATGTCGTTCTGACGTCGTTGCGAGAACACCAGGAGTGCAGCATTTTGGAAATTAGCAGTGAAATTGGGGTGTGGATTGAATAAATAGATTCCTTTTTTTCTGTCAACTTTGCGGAAGTTGTGTACACGCAAGAAACACACAGCTGGATCTATTTTAAACAATGGAAAGAATGTCGACAGTCAGTGAGACCATTAGCATGAGACGCGTTTGAACCAATTTCGTATTTTGGACTGTTTTATTTGTGGTGAAGCTGCTTATTTAAATAACACAATAAGTGTTATTTATCAGCTAGTTGGTTGTGTTGATACTAGTTCGTAGCTAAGCTGTCCTTCACAATCTGCATTTATATTTAACAAAAATTTGCTTAATCCACATGTAGAAGCAAAGATATCTGTTCGACTAAAAAGCTCAGACCCAGTTTTCCCTGTATCTCCTGGCGCTTCTTCTCCTTTAGGGAAGCTTTCTCATCCCTGGCTTCCATTTCTCCTGACTCAGCATACTCCTTCCACATATTACCAGACCCCCCCCCCTTTCAGTGAGCAGTGTGGGAGTGAGATAAGCAGATATTAGTCAGCCTTGCCATCAGCAAAAAGGGGCCCTGCGGGGGCGGCCATCAGTGGGCAGGCATTACCAGAGAGATACTTACAAGGACAGCCAGACCCCCCCGCCCACCAAAAGTTTGGGAGAATATCAATTATGCCCCATGCCGCGGTGACAGTAATCTGATTTCCTGAAAACCAATAAGCGTAATCACACATAGGCAGCAATCAGACGGGGCGAGAAAACATTAGTAAGATTTTAAAAGAATTAATTTCCAGTGTTGTCACACAGTGGGCCAAAAGTACCAAATTTACCAGAACCACTGAGACGAGGTCTGGGGTTGAGGACAAGAATCTGTAATTGAATTTGATTTAATGTCATTACCGTCCAAAATAAGAGAATATGGACTTTTTTTTTTTTTTTTGAAAGAAATTCTCAAGTTGATGAACAATTATTTGTCGGAATCTCATCGCCTGATAACAGCCTGTATCTGATAAAAGCATGATGTTGTTTACAGTTGAATAATTTGAGTCCGGGAAATTAGATAATCAGATTTTTACAGCGGCATATACCGGCTCAGTGATAAGTCGGGATTTTGAACACTGATCTCTTTAAGGACACTCTGCTGCGCAACAGTGGCGTCAATCACACGGTAAAAGTTTTGATTGCCAGCTTGTTTTTGGCGGATGCTCGTTGATCAGTGCTTCTTCACAAATTGCCCTCATTGGGGAAATGGATATATGTGTACGGGATATGGGAGTAATGGGTTGTTTTCTTCTGGAAAATTGCGGGCGTACGCAAACAGTTTATTAAAAAAATGGGATAATGAGAAATGGAACAACTCCCCAATACTATATGCATGTTAACACGGTCATTACTCCGGCCCGAAGTCGCCGGCGGCTGATGAAATGGATGCCGACGTTCACTGGCAGGGAGCCACTTGGGGTGTCGCGCTGCACTTCCTTCGCCACTTTGTCCCCTTGTCCTCAGTAGCTCTCCCGGTCCTTGCTTTTTAGGGCTTTTCGAAGCCAGGAAAATCCATTGGGGCTCACGCACCATCGAAGAAGAAGGTGTTTCGCAGAGAGATACCGATAAACACACACACACACACACACACACACACAGTCTTGGCAGTTGCCAACTTTGCGGTGGTACCAGCGCAGGCCTGAAGGCTGCTGTTGCACGCACAGACATTTCATTTAAATCACCCCAGCACGCGCATACATCTCCACTCTCCACTTTTAATAGACCTCTGCCTCTTTATGGCTCTCTGCCTCCTAAACCCATCAATCCTCTGCCCCCCCCCCCCCACCCCACCCCCAAGTCGGTGTCTGGCTTATTGCCGCCACGATGCAAAATTCGGTTTCACTGGGCGTCCGTCTTGGCGCTTTTTCTTTCCCCGACCAAATACAATCAATTTTGCTTTACCCCCAGATATTTTACCCTCCGTACACCCCGCACTGCTATGCTCTCATCTCAATCGCGGTCTACCCGCCCTCCACCATTCCGCGCTCCACAGCCAGGAAGGCTAAAGCCCAATGCAGCAGCAGCACATGTGAAGAGGCATTAGATAAAAGAGCAGAGAAAAGGAGAGAAATAAGAGGACAGTGTGTCAAAGAAGAGAGACCAAGGACAGCAAACAGAAGGAGATGAATCGACTTGAGAAACCGTAAATGAGTTTCGGGGAGGGTGGATGGGGAGATGGATGGATTGGACAAGAATGGATGCTGTGCAGCGTGTAGAGAAGTAATGATTTCGGCTCATGCCACTTCTCAACTAGTCAATGCTTTATTTTTATCTCATTATTATACCAAATAAAAAAAAAAAACATCAGGCAATACATTTCAAGCATTGTTCTAGGAAAAGGAGTAAAGGAGCTGGACAGTGCTTTGATCCTGAGGTTCGCAGAACCTCACCCTGCTGGACGGAGCTAAAAGTAGCTTCCGGCTAAATGAAAAGGTACGAGTGATGTGTTGGCGCAGCGGAGGAGCAGCGTCAGTGAGCTCAGGTGGCGCGGCTGGCAGAGGTCCTAGGTCAGCTACCATCGGGGACCAACCGGTACATGGACACACCTGGATCCCTCTTCATTTTTCCTAACTCAGCGTTGCGGTAAACAACCCAAAACTGATGAGGAACCTCCAAAATGTTCCAAAACAAACTGCGAAAAAGTCAAGATGCAAAACTGGCCTGCCTGCAGTCTCACATATCCTCCATTGAGAAGTTGTTGCATTATGAAATTAAAAAAAAAATACAAAGGGGTACGTTGCAAGGGTAACAGCAAAACTGAAAAATTAATCACTAGACAACTAAATCTCTTTGTTTTTTAAAAAAAGGAGAGCTGATGCAACCGGGTGGTAAATACTGCCCTTTTCAACTTCTTCACTGCGTTTTTTGACATCAAAATATAACTGACGTAAGACTCAGACTTCAAAGGTCCATCAAAACGTTTTCAAATCAGGCCGAAGTGTTCGAAGGCACCGCCATGGTTGTGGTCTTTTAGCTTCTAATGATCTTCCACTTTTCTCAATTCATTTCACCCAACATTTTGCTCAGCCAGGTTGTCCGCTATTCTTCCTTAGACTCCGTCGTTTCGAGTCACCAACTCAAAGTCCCGCCGGATTTCTTCCTCGGCGAGTACGTTTAGAAGAGCCTTGGCCATGTGATTCTTGTAGGTTCTCTTTGAAGTTAAGCAGAAATCAGAGGTTCCATCTGTGTTTTACCAATCAGTTGACCTCAGCGCAAAGGCCCGCCCATCAGAAATTCTGAGGAATTTGAAAAGGATGACCCCCCCCCATCGCGTTTTCGTGGAGGGTTTGTCATCGGGGGACATATTTTCCTAGCGCAATTTTAATGGAAACATGCTAAAGTTTGCTAATATCCCAAGTTCATATAGTGAAAAACTGAATACAAACATCGAAGGCTAGCATCCTTAGTTAGAGGAATATCCAGTATTCAGGCTAGCCTTTCTGGAGCCGCTACATCGTTACCTTTTAAAGTGTCTACACATAACATGGCATTTTGCGATTTCAGGCCAACAACTAACTGCCTCCTTTTGCTAAAATGATTCTGAATTGTTTAGAAGGCTACCGTGCTGCCGCCCGTCAGACGAGCCGCCGCGCATCCGATCTCAATATGGTCCTATAGGCCGGCCGCATGCAGCTGCAAATGCCGTGCGGTTGGTCGCTAAGGCTCACCTCTCCAGGCGTGGTGACTCAGATCGTCTGTTGGAGTGCCAACACTTCACCGTGGCAACGGGGCTCTGACATCATGAATGGAGCCAATGTCCTCCATTAAACGGGAGCAGCTGCGTGTAAGTGGCCTGGACACGTTGGTGAGTGGGGAATATTACATACAGTCATTTAAAGTTCCGTATTAACAAAACCTGTCAGTCAAGCCTCTGTCCCTTTTCTATTTTCAGCACGCACACGTGCGTGCACGTGCTCGCCGAGGTGCACCGCGAGTCTTCAATAATACCTGTGTGCACAGGGGCGTTTCGGAGGTGAGAAGAGCCCTCCGCAGAATAATAAAGTGATGGACGGAGCAGAGGTGAAGAGGAGAGGGAGAAGAGAGTGAAGGAGGCAGGGAGAGACCTAAAAATAGCAGGCAGTAACCATCCTCTTGAAAAACAGGCCTGTGCACTGACACAGTGAGTAAGAGATTTGATGTCTGAGGGTGGAAGGATGGAAGGCAACCAAATGTTGTGTTCATGACACAAGAATAACATCCTAACTTGAATTTGAAATTTACAGAATTTTAGCCCCCATCCCTTGTAACTGTTAAGATAGCTGTCAGTATTATAGAGATAGAGCCTTGCTAGCATGCCCAAAATAAGTTATTCATCCATTTAGCAGATGGGAAAATTCAAAAAGAGCACTCTGAAAATATTGTTCCCCGCGGTGAACTTCTCTCGTCGCCTCTTTTGGTCCGCAGCCGGGGCTATAGGTCAAAAGAAAAGCAGCCCGGGGATACAGTATATCGCTCATGGACGATCCGGCAGTTTGATGTTGGCCAGGGTCTTCAGAAGTTCAGAAGCATCCCCCCGGCTAAATTATTGAGAGCAGAATTTTAAAACGTGCCCCTAAAGGCATCTTCAGCCTTCATGCACAGATTCTCTGTTCTATAAAGAAATTGTCGTAAAAGTTGCTTCATGACTACAAGCTAATGCTAATGATCTCGGGATATAAGTGGATAGCGAGTATTCAGTTTATTCCACTCTCTTGACTGAATTAGTCTGTAAACACGTCCTGTATAATGTTTTTTAAAACCTTGAAATTTAATATTCACAGTCTTTGTCACTGCTTATACAACCAGATTTTTTTTCCGAGGATACTTTTTCATGTGTTCTCTACCAGTGGGAAGGCGGTGCATCTGCTGACACATGGGCTAGTTTATTTTAGGCCTCGCTGTTGAAGCTAGAGGCTGCTTCACCTGATTTTGTTTTCAGGTCAAAGTAAAAGTACACAAGTCTACGCCAGACATTGTCAAAATCTTAAAAATGAACAGCAGGATGATACGAATATCTGGACTGAAAGGGTTTGAGTACTGAGAAGGGGCTTGCTCGCTTACTGCACCCATCCACAAAGGGATGTTTTGGCCACATTAGCGCATCTGCCACATCTGTCCTTTTCCGGTGACTAGTGGCCACAATCGGGACACAGCCACAGGTCGTACAACAGCCAAAACATTGCTAAATGGCGCAGGCAGCGAGTGTGTCAGCCGCGTTTACAGTAAACACACCTCCGGTTATAATACTTGAAAAAGGTATTTACAGCCTGGGAGTTTGCACTGCCAACTTCTGAGAGGGTGGGTGGGGGTGGTGAAATATTGCCGTGCTTCGATATTAGGTGAAAGGTTTGTTTTCCCTGGCACGAATACAGACTGAGGGGGAGGGGTGAAGCAGCCGTGCCTGCCGCTCATGGCTTTTCAAGTATAGTGACCATCTGCGGGAAGGGACGCTCGCCCAGGCGGTCACCGGTGCAAGAATATCCATTTTTTCCCCCCACAGACTGAAGTTAAGAATAAGAGCACATTTAAGATCATTTGGTGAAATTTGTCGTCTTTTTAGTGGATTTAATCTCTGTAAATGAATGTAATAAATTTCCCTGATTATTGTCATTAGCATTTCTGCGCTTGATTGGCCAAGAGGAGATAAAAGGAAATTACTGGAGCATTAATACAGATGAAAGTAGGTTTTTTTTCTTTTTTTTGAAAGCCATTTTACTGTCTATTTTTATACATTATATACACTCTGCATATATGAAAGTCCTGGCTGTGGGGCATAACGCAAGATATGGGAGCCCTTTGTGTGCGCTAAGTGCTATCCCGCTGCTTGTGCATGGCACACACATGCACTCAGGGTTCCTCTGTGGTATTTTGCAGTCCTGTTATCTTTAATTCATCTCCGAGTGTTTACTCTCAGCTCATACAGACGAACTCCATTCTTCAGAACTCCCGACAGAGTTCTGGAGAATGAGAATTAGGCTGAAGAATTAACATCATCTATAGGTTGTAGCTGCTTTCCATATTCTTTGTTGCTTTTTTTTTGGTCTACATTTGTTCACCATATATAATCATGCAGTGAGCATTTTATGTCAGTGACAGTGAACATTTCACAGGAAGACGTTAGTGTCAGGCAGCTCGGAACGAGGGCAAGCAGCTACAAACAAAGACGTGGCGTGAAATTGGGGTGAGAAGGTTCAGCGGAAGGCGCCGTAACCCCCGTGGTGGCCTCCATGACTCAGCTGCGAAGGGCTGAATAATTAGAGCCATCACACTCTGGGTCCCTGCCATCATTAGATTGGTTCACGTATTCAATATTCAATGAGACATTTCGGGCAGACGCATACGGGAAGAGGCTAAAGGGCAGCTTAGCCGGGCTATGCGCCACATCCCAATAAAGATGTGTAAACATGCACGCGTGTGCTGTCAGCGAGCTGATTTTTCTATTGCGTGCGTGTGTTTATACACTCGTGCCAACAGAGCCCGTTTTTGACTGGGTTGTAGCTTCCATAGCTACTGACCCTGGTGGTCAAGGTCATTAGCCGAGCTGTCAAGTAAACAGCTCCTCTTCCACCGGCATTTCCAGAAACTTTTCATTGCAAGGAATTTTGTTCTTATTTTTCTTATTCTTGCTTAAACTTCTTTGCATTCTCACCAGTTTGTTTCACTGTTTGTCCTATATTTAGATCCACCAGTTAGCCTAGCCTTAGCATGGTGAAAAGCCCTAGGCAGGGTGAGAACATGGACCGAGAAAGGGCTTTTGACCAAAAAAGGAATTATTTGAGAGTCACCAACAGCCTTAATGTGGACTCAGGTAGAAGAGAACCAAGAGGAAGTTAACATCATTACACAACGTGTTTTTTTCTGACTTGTTGAACCATGCTCTGTGCCTTCGAAGGCCCGCGTGTAGGCGTCTGTG
>BJFM01002734.1:225346-235560 GCA_016586285.1 Arothron firmamentum
CACATGTGCAGGCACATAGAGCCCCTGCTCGGTTGCACCATTAGTCAGCGTGAGTGAAATGGGGTTAGCAACTAAGCGCTACTAACTCACAGCTAAAACATCCGACCACATGTTGCTGCACATAAGTGCTAACATGGCTAATAAAATCATTTATAACATTGGACTGCACAAGGTTACATAACTGAGTCATGACGTTGTGAAATGACCAGATACCCTCCGCGCTAGCTTGTTTTTCACCACAGCAGGTCAGAGGATGCTTCTATTTTTTTTTCCTACTGAATCCAAACCCTCTCTAAAGGAATGATCTCCCAATTTGAAACAATTGATTTTCTTTTACAAACAAATGAAAATGTCTCTTGGTGCCATTGAAAGTGTAGTTAATTGAAACGCAAACGCGATTCACGTGGCTCTATGTTGAGTAACAATGGTAATTGCTCCGTAGTGATCGTTGTGGGCAGCGCTAACTACTGGCTAATTTTCTGAGAAAAGCTGGGTGCCAAGAGTTGCTTTTGTGCTGGTTTGCATCCGACTGATGTGGCTGCACATGCTGGAGCCGTTCGCGGTGAATGGATTCATACCGCTTCAACTTTTGATGTTAAAGATCCCCAAAAGGAACTGGAGACTAATTAATTAATAAGTTGGGTAGAAAGGAATCACATCTTTAGCTTCTACATGTCCATAACAGCTTGGCTGCTGCGATACCAGAGAAATTAGTTAAAAAGGCATTGTTTCCGCCTCTCCAGTTTTATTCTTTGGTTGTAAAATGGGGGCCAGATACAACGCGGTAACAGTGTAATGAAGAGCAAAACAAATTCCATGTTACAGTTTCCATCCATCCCTTTCCGGGATAGCATGCCTGCTGCCTGAGCTGATGTATTGTTACTGTATGTGGTGAAGCCAGGGGCTTCATTCATCTCAATCGCCACGTTTCCTCTGTTATCATTCCAGCTCGGTCATGTTTAGCAATGACACGGGCGCCGCAAAAAAAATGTTTGCATGTGCAGAGGTGGGAGGAAAATGGCCTTTTTGGCTGTGCTTAAAGAGAGCAGCGTTGCATTTAGCATCCCTTCTGGCATCCATGCTTGTGGCTAATGGACATCAACAGATGATTGCAGCCATCTTGCCGTAATTGAACCATATTGTAAAATTGCCAGCTCTTTGAAAGGGATTAGTTGAAGCTTAAACGTCCGATTCGATAGTCTGATATCATATGTTGTTTGTTACCGAGGACTCTGGCAGCATGTTTTCGGGTTTTAACGCTAAGAGTTCAGCAGTGCGGCACACGCTTGGTCCTCCGGGTCCCCGCATCCATCAGCCGTTCTTCAACCGTCCCAGTCGATACTCTCCAACCAGATTGATGACTGTTTATTGCCTGACGGCTGCAGGCGAGAGCATAGCCGGCCCCGCAGGGAGGGGAAGGGGGGGGGAGTAGAGAAGACAACGGTACTGAGGTTACACGCCAGCGTCCCACTCCTGGGCCGGCCTCCGTCGCAGCTCGCCTCAATCTAATAAACACATGTCTTTATTGATCTATCTGCGCCTTGCCGTGTTTTTTTAGTTTATTTATTTTTTTCATTTCAGCCTCCTGTGTTTGCTGTAAAAAGAAGACCGTATTTGATATTGATGGCCCGATCCTCAAGGCATCGATATCAAAGAGAAGCTGGCCCTTTACTCCAGCAACGTGCCATTATTTTCTTCAATTGTTAAATGCCTTCCGCGGGGGAGATGTATTATCGACTGCAGGGGTATTCGTTTTCGCAATAAATCTTAAAGTTTGAATTCACATGTGCGGAGCCGCTTAAATGCTAAGTTGGCCGCCATTTACAAATTTAACGTGAACTCGAGTTGAGTTTTTAAGTTGCCTCACGTGTGACCGAGCGCTGCTAGCGCTAGGGTACTACGAGCTCTTCCACTTGCACCATAGGAATGCTAACAATTCTCCGTCAAATTAGCCCCCACGGTGTGTTCGCTGGCTCACTGGGGGACATTGTCTTGCCATCTGAACTCTCCCACTTTTGTAACTGTTGCTTTCTGTAGACGTTAACACTGACCAAAGCATGAGTAATGGGCTTCATTGACATACTGCGAAAACACACTTGCCTCCTCTCGTACTCTGACCTCCTCACATGTCCATTTTCTCTTTTCCATATTTCTCTTGATCGCTGCCCACTCTCTTTGCCTTTTCCATGTAATTGCTGGTCAGGTCAGTCGAGCAGACACCAATGGAGTGTAGCAGAGTAAGAACTCATCAAGAAACGTGCTGCGGTTTTATCTGCCTTTATCTCAGTCTCGTTGACCGGGGTTGCTAATTGTAAACACAGTCCCAGCTACTAGTGGCTCTTAAAAAGACCCGGTGCTGCAGTTTACTCACAGCTATCAGGCTGCGTTAGCTCTGTGCTAATTTGGAGCTCCCGTCTCCACTAGGCGAGCCTTATCTCCCTGAGGTGGGACTGTGTCAGTCATTTCAAACCGCTCCTGACAACTGCAGCCATTATCCACCTCTTCAGATGAAATATAAGCGTGGAATCATGTGGCGGCCACTCAAAATGGGGTGTCAGCATTTGTGTGCATTAGATACTCCTATGTAAGCAGCTGGATACTTACTTTTGAATTTTAAGCAAATGTGTTCTCAAGTTTTAGAATTTGCATTAGTGCTTTTAAAGACGTGAAGTCACCTGACAGATCTGAAAATATACACTTTAACTGCGTCCTTTAACTGTGTGGTTTTATAATATTCATGCAGGTGTTCAAACTTTAAATTAGTCTGGCCTCCCAACAGATTCTCTCTATCACAGGTAGTTCCGGTGCTTAGAAAAGCCTTCCCCCTAGTTTCCTCCCACATTAGGTCGGTTGGAGACATGTGCCAGAAGTCATCCCTGACGACTGGGTGTCAGTTGCACTGCCTGCTCTTCCCCCCTACCTCCTCATTTTTGATTGAGCCAGCCATCAGCAGGAGGGTCCCCCCTTTGAGCCTGGTCCCAATCAAGGTTTCTTCGTGTTAAAAGGCAGTTTTTCCTTGCCACTCTTCCTTGTTTCGGGAGGATCAAGCCCCTGGTTATCCCAGCATCATATCCAAGTCCATTTCTGATCTACACCATTGGAAAATATCTCATATCTCTCTCTTGGCTGTCTCCTTGGTCTCCTTTGAGGTGTTTGGTTTGCCAGGGGCTCCGCCACGCCCTCCTTTCGGCAGAGGTACCCTCGCGGTCACATGTTACACACTCAAGTATCCCTCTGGGGTATCCATGTATCTTCAATGTTCCATTCGGATTAGGCTTCGAATCCAGGAATGGGTAAATGTTGGAACTTCCGTCAATGTGATGTGTTAACAAGTAGTTTGACATTGTTTCATGACTTCTCTCGTTGCTCCGAGATCTGCATTTCACGGCGCACTTCAAAAATTTAAACCCGCATGCAAAACAAACGCCATTATGCATATTGCCGACGTAAAAAAAAAAAAAAAATGTTTCGTCGTACTTTGCGCAGCGGCATATTTAGACAAAAGCTAACTGAGTTATTGCGGTACACCAATTGCTATTTCACGCTTCATATCTCCCTCCTGCCTCCTTTCTTGTATACTTTCTAGTAAACGCGGCGGCGGCACATGAATAATGAAGACCGTGTAATCTGTGCACGAGAGAGAGGAGAGACGGAGGGGGCGGCGGCGGCGGGGCGGGCGGGGGTGATGATGGTGGAGAGGAACGCGGCAGCTTTAAAGCAGGTAGCAGCCGTTTTGTTGACTCCGATGCGGACGGGGGGGGCACGCGTTTCGACAAGGTTATATAACGCATGCTGCATAGCTGGAGGGCGGCGTTGCTGCTATTTATAGAAGCGCTTTGATGGAAGAAACGCCGTGACATGGAGATGCAAAAAAAAACAAAAAACAAAAACGACCGACATCAACCTGGATGCACAGACTACTTTATTAATTTCCTTATATCTGTTGGAGTGCCAGCGTATCGCGTCAGATGAACGGCTATAATTAATTCAAAGGCTGCGGCAAGTAAACAAAGTATTGATGCCACCCCCACCACCACCACCACCCTCCCCAAATGGAATCAGCTACAGCTTCTTTTGTCAGAAGGACGCACCTTTACCTGCCCTGCATCTCGGCAAGAAATGTGAGATAAAGGAAGAAGTGTGTTTGCACATCTTATTGTCGTTTGCGGCCGAACTCTGGCAAGAAGAAATGACGGATAGCGTCCCCGCCCTTCCCCCTCCACCCCCACCCGCATGAGCCGCAGCTGTACTTAGTGCCATTTCGTGAATGTCTGATGACACTTTAATCTATAATGATTCTGCAGGGATAATCACTTTTTCATGGACGGAATGCTTCCCACCGCGCATTGTGTTGCCTTGTCAGCCAGAATTTAGCAAAATGCTAGTCCGTGCGTGCTTTTGACGTCTTGCTATGGTGCTCTGGTACCCAACCATGTGTCTGGGTCTGAACTGAAGGCTAGCCTAGACAAGGGACACCCAGGACGGACCTTGCGTAAAATCAGGACAAAACAATGGAGCTGTTAAAATCCACTGGGACACGGGACACAAGGCTCAAAACCGGGAATGTCCCGGGTAAACCGGGACGTCTGGTCACCCTACCCTAGATCATCCTCTACCAGGGCTAGTGTGCACTGTTGCCCTAAACCCAAACCCTACGGCTTAGCTTAGCCCCTAGCCTTCCATCATGTCCTGGGTCTGACTGTGTGTCCCCATCTCAGCAGGTAGAC
Source organism: Arothron firmamentum (assembly GCA_016586285.1). NCBI lineage: Eukaryota > Metazoa > Chordata > Actinopteri > Tetraodontiformes > Tetraodontidae > Arothron > Arothron firmamentum. The sequence goes on from BJFM01002734.1 coordinate 230,074, forward strand.
ATCAGGAACCTCATGTAGTAAACCACTAAACCACTTTGTTACATGCAGCCAATCGAGCTATGTCATCTGCAAAAAGATTTACGGAACCCAAAGATTTGTGCAAGTTCTCTAAAGAGAAATTTGAAATGATTACACCTGCATGCTAATTTTAGTTTTAAACTCTGTAATTAGCCTCAAATATGATACTGTTTGTTGCCTTTGTTGTTCAGAGCATCTCTTTGTGAGCTTCCAGCCGTACCTATGCACAATCGACCAGAAAGTCGAATGTCCCAAACGCAGCAAAAGTGTTGGGAGTGCAGTTGACGCCCATCGAAAGGAAGAAAAGGAGCCCTGTTAGCTGTCACGCAGCTGCCAAATTAGCTTTAGCTGTGTTTGTAAAGTTTTTAATACTTTAGGGATCGGCTGGTTCATTCAAACTGAAACTTTGTTTCCTTTTCCCCATCCACGAGACAGACAGTGACAGAGATCTATCGATCCAAGTCTGGGCTTTCTACGCATCGAACATTTGTTGATTAGCGTATTTAACGGGCCTGTTGTGATTTGCGTTCTGTGCCACATATGGCTTCTTTTGTTGTGGGAAATGTCCCTTTTTGTATACCAACCAAACTGCGGCAAACAGCCACACATCCATCATGTAACCGTGAAATATTTACTTGTTTTGATTCCCATGCACTGTAGCGTCAAGCTACAGCTTGTCGACGTGACATTTTATTTTGTAAATCCAGCCTGTTACCTATTTACGTGCTTCCGCAGCATCTCGTGCATCTTTTTTTCTTTTTTGTTTCTCTACTATATTTCTGTCATTCCGCTAATTGTAGAAATGGGAGGAAACAACACACAACAAAAACAACAACAAAGGCAACGGTGAGCTGAACAGTTGTGGTAAAAATAGCTAAGATGGAGTCGCCCCTCCGGTTTACCCCACTGCTTTTCCTCTTAAACCCTCTCTTTATCAGTTTGTTTTCTCTCTGTTTACTCCATCGCTTCCTCTTGCATCCTTTCACCCCGCCAACCCCCTCCCTTCCTCCCCCTGTCCTTCATTTGCCCCCCATCTCTCCTCCATCTCCGCCGGCCGTCGCAGCGGCAGGGTTTGAATTTTGCATGCCGCTGATGTCACAGGTAGAACCGTGCGTGTGTGTGCAAATATGTGTGCAATCCTTCTCTGGACTGTGTGAAAGAGATGATCCACCTATTTTTTCGCCGCCTCCCCCTGTCGCACACTTCCACTCACATAAAGGACTCAATTTGTCACAGATGTCAGGAGTGCTAACGAACAGCCAGCTCCTCGCCATATGCTCGCGCGCAAAGGCGTGTCTCCACGGCAACCATGGCACAAATCGACGCTAACTGCACGTGTACGCATGGGCAGATTTGCAGGTGTGTCGCGAGTGCGTGTTTACTCATGTTTACTTGTGCGTTGATCCGCATTCTGTAAACCTGGCACTTGCTGTCGCCAGGCCCCTGTGTTGCCCCCATCCCCGCCACCCAACCCCCCTCTTCCCTCGCCCGACCGACTTCTTGGACGGCCGTTCCAACCACAGCAGCAGCCACATCGCTTGCCATCGGAGTCAATTTGTCTCAGCACTGGTCCAGTGTTCTCCACGACTAGCGCACGCTAACACTAGTCAGGCTAACCTGACCAAAACCCCTACACTGTAAATCGCACCCTATATAACGTCCTAAATGACGCCAACACATTGAGTAATTCAGAGCGTGCCTGGATGACAGTGAGTAATATTTGTCAGCCTTCTTGCTAATTAGCGCACAGACATACATTAATTACCACGGAGCGCTGGTTAGGGGCTTAATTGGATGCTGGATGACTTCCCTTTAACCTTTACTCAACCTAGATTTCCTCCAGGATTCCTCTGTCTCGGGGCAAAAGTTGACACCAAACAGTGATAAATTACAACCCATAGCTCGGATACTTTATTTCACTTAGACTGCTTCATCGATTTTTTTCTTTTTCTTTTTTTTTATACACTTGACACGCAACATCTAAATTTTAATGGAATCATCACTTCTCATACCGGGGTTATCTTTTATGTTCAGCTGGCCTCCGAAGCTCGGCTGCTTTAATCGTTTTTTTTTCCCCCTGAATATCACACTAATCCCCACCCATTATCTCGGTCAGTGTTCTAGCAGCTAGCTTATTCACATAGCGTCGGAGTCCTATTGTTTCCCAGGAGATTAGGCTGTGGAGGCACGTTGTGGTCATGTCTTAAAAACTGCCAAAATGACGGGGGGAGGGTTTATTCCTCGAAAGTACGATGAGGAACTGGGATCAAACCAAGGGATGTTTCTTGTACAAGAATACGAAAATGAGCAATATCTGTGACACCCAACCCACCCCCACCCCCCCCAGACCTACTTTTACGTGGTTTCATGTCAACTGGCAGCCGGAGCCTACACACCTGCTGCCCAATCGGTGATACATATACAGTACATTATCAAAGCCACCGTTGGCTACACATGTCCCATTACAGAAAATCACAAGAATGCGGCCCTTCCTCAGTGCTAACACTGCAGGCAGGTACCCAAACCAGCCAATCCACATTATTGCTCAATAGCATTCACAGAGTCTTCAGGTCTCTCACTCTCTTGGGGTCAGCAGAGGCTTGCTAGCGGTGGGGGAGCTTATGTGGTTGATGATGTTTGTCCTGCAGAGGTGCCTTGGATTCCTTCTGTTGCAGTTCTTCTGCTCCTTTGTCGCATTTTTTGGCTTGTTTTTCATCCCTAGTTATTAATGGAATGTGTGCAGAAAAAAATACAGCATCTTATGACAATCAGTCTTCTGATTGATGATTGCCCGGCTACAGTTTTTTTTTTTTTTTTTTATGCAAATCACAATCAGCCCGTGAGAAGGGAGCGGAGAAAAAAAATTAATAAACAGCAATCGGAGGAGAACTGACAGGTAGCAGACGACAGAAAATAAATGGAACAAAGCAAAATAAGAAAAACAAACGTGCCCCCACCTAATTGTGACGGATTCACCAGTTCGGAACAAGGCACACTTGTAGAACACCGGTGCAGTATGGAGGGATAATCACAGGCACAGGTGTGAAAAGTGCAATGGTAGCCATTGAGTGTGTAGTCAGGAATATGGAAGTAATTTTTATTATTTTGTCGTATTTTTTTTCAGAACTATTAAGCTAACTTGCAAACTAAAGGCCTGAAAGCTTATTTCTGTTGCTGTGTAGGTGCTTATCAGAGGCACACGCACCGTTGCGACCCGAGCATGGCTCCATACGAGGCGCTATTTTTTTCCCAGTCAAACTAAAGCCGCTGAATCACAGCTCCGTGGCCGAGAGGACCCCCAAGAGGGCTCGGGCCGGCGCTAGCGTGTCATTGTGAGTCAGCCCCCTCCTGTCAGGGCGCTGGCACACACACGTGCACCGAAAGGTGGCATTTCACGCTCTGGCTTTGTCGCGATACAGCGGGACAAGTTGTGCTTTACATGTGGACGAGTGATTTTGCTTCCGAAAGCAAGGGCAGGGGGCGCTAATGAGCATAGTTTCCAAGCTCTCCTTTTGGTTAGAAATGCTGTTGCGGCTTGACAACACGCTTAAAAATGCTTAAAAAAGCACAACAAAACAGACTTGGAAACACAGACAGGCCAAGATTTAGGAGAAAAGCTAACAGATATTGAATGCTTGATCTGTCTCTGGGAAAACTGCACTTGAAGGAGGGGAAGAAAAAAATACAAAAATGGAAGAAAAAAGGAAAATTAGGGCAATGAAGAGGCAGAGGTGTAGTTTTGGCATGGGGATTTGCATTATTGAAAGGCAGGTTTACACTGCCGCTGTGCTGGGGCTCCGCCCCTCTGCAGCCGGGCCTACCAAAAGATGCGGCGAGTGTACGAGAGAAGGCGGCGAGCGGCTCGTTCTCTATCGCAAAAGAAGAGACAGAGCGAGAGGCAGCGCCACTGGGACGCTGCAGGAGTGGAAGTGAAAAAAAAAAATCAGAGTAACCTACTTTTTCGCACCGTGTTCCCGGTCGCACATGCAGAAGCTTAACAATAGTCACAATAGCAATGTTCAGGAAGTGTTCTCTCCATCAAAAAGATGAGACAAAGCATCATAAACGTCATAAAATACAGTAAATCTGTGTCAATATGTCAGACAAACAGTCTTTCCCTTAATATTTGTGGCAATGCTGAACGAATATCAAACGTAGCATTGATTTTTTTTTTTTTTGTGTCATATTGTAAGTCAAAAGATGGCTGATATTTTTCAAATCCTGCCTTAATTACCCGACCAGCAGCTCCGCAGCAATGCGCAAGAAGCACTAATCAGGTCACGCTAATGATGCTTCAAGTTAGCTCGCCTCGTAGGCTTCGCATGCCAAAGTACGGCTAAATCGGATTGATGGCGCGACCCAAAACATATTGCCCCCCCACAGTGTCTCCCCAGTGCCTTCGGGAGGGGTTAAAAGACGCCTTCGTCTTCCGTTTTGCCAGATGTTTGTCGGTACAAGTACTTTCGCGACACTGCCCAGACAATACAGCTGGATCCGGCTTCTCCACAGCAAACCGCCACCACCGCTCTAGTCCCGTCACCACGTTATTTCCCTGGGAGCAGGGTAGGCAACGACTCGATATGCAGAGTTTGTTAAAAACGGCGAAGTGAGCGAGGCAGGGAAGGGAGCACTCGACATCCAGCTGTGACACCTCAAACACGCCTGTCAACACAGGCCCCCGTGTGTTGCGGCAGCAGAGGAAGAGGAGGGCGGGGATGAAAGGGAGGGAGAGCAGCGGTAGGCTGCAGGTGGGAGGGGGGGAGAATGACGAGGGAAAACAGAAATATTTTGCGTTGCCAAAGCAACGCAACAAGTTTGCCGCCAGGGCCGCAGTCAGTCCGACAACTCCGTGTTTTGCACAAATGAAAAGCAATAAAACCCGATTTCCACCTTCCGTCTGAGAGTCTTTACCAGACTGACAGAATTCAGCAAAACAGCAACAAGTAAACCAAAAAAAAGTTGTTTTTTTATCCACCCAGTGCATAACGTAAAGACTCTAGAAAGATAGAAAACGCAATCAAATAATGCATAAATCTAATCTGCACTGCTAGCAAGCATCCAGACGTGTCTTTTCCGAGCTTTTAGCCCACGCAAGGTAGTACCAGGAGGACTCTCCGCATTATCCCGAGGATCATGGACACTTATTTATTGGCGCGTCCTCCTTCGTTGGCGTAAAGTAAACGCGGCTCTTCGAGATGAGCTCGGCTATAGATTAAAGCCCCGGATGAATATTCATCGCACACGTTGATCGCGTTGATAGCATTGATAGCGGAGGGGAGGATGGAGGGAGGAAATCAAGTGGGAGATAAGGAAAAGTGTGTGGGGAAGTGAGTTTTTGCCGCCGTGTCTGGTTATTAATAACACTGATTGAAATCTGGGATTATTCCCGCTGTGCCCTTTCTGTTGATGGTCATCCCTCACCCTCTGCTCGGCTACGGCTTTAGCTATTGGACGGGCAAATGGGAGGGG